>BPLR01007726.1:0-135941 GCA_021605095.1 Caerostris extrusa
AATGCTGCATGACAGCAAAACAATAAAAATTTATCTTCCATCTGATTGAGTAACTATGAAAAAATTAAATGTCATAAAATCTTTCTGGGGAATGATTGCCACTAAACTTTACTAAAAAACTGTGCATACAACAAATTTAGCCCCAACAACAACAACCCCACACACATTTTTCAGAAAAATTGCACAACTTATAAATACCATGCGAACTTTTATTTCAAAAATGGTTAAAAAGAAAGTATCAAATTTTCAGATCACAATCATTCCTGGATCCAAACTAAAAATATTTCAATTTTCATTTTAAAAACATTATCTAAAAAGGTTTAATAAATTCTGCAAATCTATCTTTATAAAAAATTTTGTTCATGAAAAAAATATTTATAGTAATGATTATAATGTGAAACCATGATGTTAAACTCTGAATAATAAATTGATTGGATTATTAGTTCTGTATAGAAAATGAGTTTAATTTCCAAATGAATTTATTTCCAAGCTCCAAGTTCTTTTACTGATTTGCAAGATAAAAAATAACTTTTTTATAAGTAAAAAAAAATGGGGATTTAAAGAAAAAGAAGGCAGGAAAAAACTAAAAGAAAACTTTTTTAAATTTGATTATACAGTATTAATGAATGATTATGCATTTGTTTTTTTAAACTTGCACAAGCTAAAGAAATATCTTTGGGAATTCAGGTAATATTATTTTTTTTAACTTGTTTATAAAAATGTAATTTTTTAATGATATAAAAGAATTAATACAAAAGTTTAACTGAATTGTTACATACTTTAACAATTCAGTCTTGCTTTTTAATTTATGGTCATAATGTTGAAAAATTATAGCTAGACCCAGAACAATTTATTTTATTCAGGTAAAATTTTAATAGTGGTGATGATAATATTGTTTACTGTTAAAAAGCTGCAAAAAAATAATTCAATGCTCATTTATAAAGATTATAAAAGCTATTTTTTTCAATGTAATTTCCCCATTTTCAATCATGTTTTAAGAATTTGTCTTCGTAGGTGAATTTAGTAACGAGATTTTTCTTTTAAGTAAAAACAAATTATATATTTTACAAATAAATAATTTATTAATTACACATCCATTTCTTATTGACTCTTGTGAAGCAAAGAAAATCTGAAGTTTCCCAACCTTCCTCCTCCTCTTCTTCTAGTACCTGAGGAAATAGAACTTATTTCTACTGAAAGTTCACATATGTGATATATAGTCCAAAAAAGAAATTAAAACTCACCTAACAACAAAAACAATGCATTAGAAATCCAAATCACCGATTTTGAGATGAGACAAATTTAAAACAAAGCTATTCACCTCTTTTGCTTTTTTCAAATAAAAATGTGCATTTAATTTATATTCATCTCCCTGACAGTAATTCATCCACCCAAGAAGGTACCACACTTCTATTACTTCATCATCTTCTTCAATGAGGCCATTCAGTATATTTGTGCCTTTAAATTAAAAAGAACATATTAAAATTTGTATTACAGTTACAGAAATTTTAAATTCTTTCATATATTTATGTAATCAAAGTATGTTAAAAAGCATCATACATTTCAAGCTCTATTAGTAACTTGGAAAGTTGTTTTCTGCTTTCATAAGAAGGAATAAGGTTCTAAAAACTACAAGTGAAAAATAATGCTTTTATAATCTCTGTAGAATTTATATATATAATAACAAATTTTTTTTAAAAAATTATAGAAACCTCAATATCTTTAATTTGTCATATATTCTGCTTCATCTCTTAAAGATTCATGATGAGGAAGCCATAGTGCTAAACTTTTTTTAACTGCTTCTTTTGCCTCCTATAAGATAAAACAAATTGGAAATCATTTCATAATAGGAATGAAATTAAGATCTCATTATCTAAGAAAGTTATTTTGATGCTATTACACTGAACATATATATTTATGCCATAGATTTTGTAAACTATATTTGATACAATGAGCTATAAAATAATGTTGACAATGTTTTCATATCTCATATTTATTTAAATCAATATTATTTGACAATAGTAGCTAATAGAGTCCATATAATTTTTATAACTATTCAATTCATCTTGAAAGTCAAAGTTAATAAAAAATTTAAAGTAACATTTTAAAAAAAAAAAAAAAATTAATATGTGTCCTATAAATTGTAAATCCTTTTTGAAGCTAACCAATAAAGGTGTTTGAAAAAAATTGTAGTCGAAATTATAAATCAAGGTACAACTTTGTAAGTCTTTCTCCAATTGGATAAACTTTAAAAGTGTTGATAACATAAAAGAACATTGCATTTTGTTAATTTGTTCATTAAATAGAAAACAGGAAAATTGTCTTACAAAAGTGTAAAAAAAAATTTTCATTTACCTCTTGGGAGAAAATAAAACCTTGAAAGAAAACTAACGATGAATTAAAATTTCTTTTAAATGATTATTCTTTAATTGAATCACTAGGTGGTTTCATTATAATGAATGCTTTTTATCATGAAAAAACAGCATTAAATGGGATATTAATGCACTTGAATAAATGCTAGATAGTTTCTAATATTAAAAATTTAATACTATTCTAATGTTTTCAAATTAACATTATGCATATATTTTCAATTTATCCCAGATATTTGTAACCTTAAATTAATGTTTATATAATAATGACCACAATTATCTCAACAAATTATTTGTTTTTCATTCATTAATAATTTCAATCCATTTTTGTAATTAAAAATACTGAACTATTGTTAATTGTAGATCAGCGTAATTTTTAAATAAAAATCAAGTTAGGTGAGCGAAATGGGTAATATTATTGTGGAAAATAAAAACTTAAAATATATTTCTATGATCTTTAATAAACTATGTTGTGAATGTTGAAAATCTATTTTTTACTTTATAAATTGATCAAAAAACCTTTGTAGGGAACAAAACTTTGAAAAAAAATAAGAATATAGTAAGGCTATCTAAAGGATACTTTTAAAAAAATATGATGGCTAGGTGGAACTCATCCCATGTACAATTCAGAAAAAAATAAGCAATGGGAAATATATTTTGTCTTCCATTAGTTGTACTTATGTATCACAACCATACCATCGAAAGTGTTTCTTTGCAATGATGTTTATATGAAGAGTTATAGGAAAACTAATTTTGAGAGAGATTATAAAAAAGATTTCTATAACATGAAATGGAAAAAAAATACGAATACAGTAGAACCTTTTGATTGCCAGAGTTGATAAAGACCAAGATCACATCAGATTAGTAAAAACATGGATAAATTAGATTTATATAAAATGTCACTAAATAAGTAGAAAAATAGATATTTTACATAATTTATTAATTTTTATAGTATTGTTACTGACAATCGTATACAGTACATATTTAGAAGCTTAATTCATTAGTCATCAATATTATCTCTAATTGAATATTTTGGGAAAAGTCTGTGCATTTATATCCTTCCATATATTTAAAAACATAATATAATGAAGGTATTTTATTTTATACATAATATTAACATATTTTTATTCATGGATTTTTGGTCTGATGGTGGGTTGGTAATATCAATACTCTAATTAAATCTAAAAGACAATTTCATAAAATTTAAAAAATAATGCATTACAGTTTTAATTATAAAATTAAGTAATTTGTTTTTAGCACATTTCTTTCCTAGCAGACCCATTCTGAATCATTATGATGATCAAATATTGCATGTTGATGGCAAATTATAAGAATTAAAAATTTTTTCATAAACTTCTGGTTATTTCTTTTGTACAGATGAACTGACATATATAAATTTTCAGCAAAATGAATGTAAATAATAAGTTATTAAAAATTAAGTCATTTTACTCACATCAAATTGTTCTTTGACTAGATGAAAGTTCGCTAAACAATGGTACGCTTCAGGGTTAGATGGATCAGATTGTATAGAATTCTCTATTGCACTAAAACAGTTCTCTTCTGAATTTTCAGCAAAACTAATATTAAAATGATTTAAAATTTAATTAAACTATTACAAATAGAAATTTTAATTTTTATACAAAAATATTTTTTTTAGCAATGTGCAATTAATTTCATTCAGTATTTTAGTTTTAATAAAAGGCAATCATTAAAAAAAAAAAAACCATTATAAAAACTACTTAAAGACAATAAAAAATTAAAACTTTTCATTTGGAATAATACCCATAACCACAAAAATTATTTTAAATAAAACATATAAGCAAGCAACAGAAAACATTTACTTTTTAAGATGTTAAAATTACATCTATTAAAAAAAAAGTAGAATAAGAGAATGTATAAACCAAATTTCACTTTAATTAATTAATATTATCTTATGGGCTTTTTAAAATAAATCCAACTGTAATTTAATATATTAAAAAACTCTATACCAGCAGTCTGTCATATAAATTTCAGCTACAGAACAATATGCTTCAGAAAGACTTCTACCAAAGTTTTTCATACCTTGGTCCTAAAAATTGAAAAAATTTTATAAAATGTTATTTGCATTTTTATTAATTTGAATATATTTATGTATAAAAATCAATACAAATATATATTATAAAATAAAAAATATTTTCATGGGATTTCAAATAATTTAGAAACTAAACTTTGAAAACCAAATATTATAATCAGTAATACAATGTATTATACATAAAAAATCTTAATAATAAACGATAAGAAGAAATCAATGTACAAGGTCAGTCTATAATGGGACTAGCTTAAAAAAAGGACATTTATTTACAATTCAAGCAAATCTATTGTTTGTCTTCTTCAATATATTCCCCATTAGCACTATTTCGCACATTGAATCATTTTTATTTTCTACAGGACAAAAGCATACTGAACTTCATTTTCTCCAGGCTTTAATAATTGACTTGACTAAAAATGGATTCTTATTAACACAGATTTTAATTTTGATAAAAGAAAATATACAAAGAGTGATAAATCAGAGGAATATAAAGGATGTTAAATGAAAACTTTTTACCGTTTGAAAAACCGTTTTTAAATGAAAAACTGCCTAGAGAGCACCTGTGTGAAGGAACATTGTCTTGATGCCGGATGAAACCATTTTGTTAGAAATCGGGACTTTTTCCCCTTAAACTTTTTTTCTGAGCCACATCAAAACTTCTTTGTAGTAATTCTAGTTTATGGCCTTAACTTTTAATGGCACCCATATCAAAAAGAATACAATCAGCTTTGCTTTCAATTTTGTTTTTGCTCTGATAAGCTTTTTCAAATCTTGGGAAGAGATTTTTTTCCAATGCATAAAATGTTTTTTTTGTCTCTCGATCTCATTGGGGGAAAAAAGTCACTACTTGTGACAAAAGTGTGCCTTTTTTTTATAAGTTTGGGGTCAGCATCAATTTGCTATAAGAAGTATGTTGGCACAAAGTTCCTTAAGTCATTTTTTTTAATATGTGAATCCTAGGAAACCTTTTTCGGCACGAATTTTTTTCCTGTCGTAAGAACATTTTCTGTGAAATTTTTAAGTCGGTGTCCATATCAATGTTGTTAGTTTCAGATATAATTCTAACACTCAGCAGTCAGTATGCTCCAACAGTCTGGTCAATTTTTTTTCACATTGAAAATGCCCCAATTCTTTGCATTCCACTTCTTTTTATGAGCTTAAGCAAATTTTGTGCCAATCAAGCATTCAAGTACAGGATATACAGTCTCTCCACAAGCCCAAGTAAGCATTTGTAAATACGCTGTTAAGTGTTTTATTCAATTACACCAAAAATTTCAAATTTACATATAGTTTAATTTTAGAACTCAACATTTTAATGGCAAAAGGCTTTAAAATGCAAGCATACCCAAGAATAGCAAAAATTCTGCGAATCTGTTAGTGAAGAGGTTTCCCTATACGCTTAGACATATCCAAAGTCATCATCCCAGGGTCTATCATTTAACTCTTACGATGTTCAAAAGGAGTTACAAAGTTACTTTATAGACAGACCTTGAAAAAAAAATATTGCCGATGAATTATAATTTTTTGCCTAGCTTATATGAGGGAATTATCTCCTAGTTCAATATTTCAATTATGGATATAAAACAAGAATTTTATTTATTCATGATATGTCAATGAAAACAAATGAAAAGTGAATTATTTGCAAATCTTATGGTGATGCAGATTATAGGTAAAAAATTATGGTACTTACCTGATGTAAATTTAAAAGAAATATGAAAGAAATTAATTAACTAATATACTATATGTATAACATTCTTCTAATTCTTTTATTAAAAAAAAATTACTATTTTTACCTCCGATGGGTTGATATTTTCAGCATTTTCAAGCTCTTTTTGAAGAACTTGAATACCTTTATTATAAAAAGATAACGACTCTTCTCCATCAGTAAGTTGTCCCATAGAAAAATATTTTGAAAACCAATATAAGGTGAAACACTGATGCAATGTTTTAAAAGCTGATAATGAATCAAGGAGTAATAAGAATACATATACATTTATAAATCAATGTATGTATAAATATATAAAATCATGTACATGATCTATGTGATTCTAAAAATTTTGAAGTCATGCATCAAGAAACCATTAATATTGTGACTATTATAAACATCTCAAATTGATATTTAAGTAATTAACAAATTCATTACTAAGAATAAATATATAGTAAATACCACTTTTTTTATACATGTTGAAAAAAATAAACATAATTATATAAAAGACAAGAAAACTTACTAAAATTATAAAATACTACATGGGAGTAAATTTTAAATCATGTAACATCAGGAATATCTTTAATTAAAATATCAAAATTGTTTTGAACATGATTAATAAATTAATATTTTGTTAATGTTAATCACTATTGTGCATTACAAAAAAAAAAAAAGCTTTTCACTGATTTGAAAGGATACATCTTGAGCTTCGCCATAATTACATAGTTCAATATATATTCCAGAAAGCATTTCAGCAGCTTTTGTATGATTTTGTTCAAACTTCAAACATCCTTTAACTTTGGAATTGCTTCTTCATATGAAAAGCTATCAATAGCTGCTTCAGCCTTTTAAAAATACAGAAAAAAATAAATAACATTTTACACATCATAAAATATTATACTTTACTGAAATAGTTTTGAAATTTTTAATCTGAGTCTCATTTCATAAAAGAATGCTTAAATTTCTCTTCTTTCAAATTAAGTTTCCTTCCAAATAGTTTAATTAATTAATTTCAATATTTAAATTAGATTTTGTTCTGAACTAAGTAATTATTACATGAATTTTTATTAAAAGTCATACAAAAAGTATCAGACCTAACATTAGATTAATAATATATATGCAACCAATCAGTATATAACTGAAATAAAACAATTTTCCCCGATAAAAATCCATTGAATGAAATGAAATTCCACCAAATGAACACAATTTTAAAAAAAATATATATCAATATTAAAAACATTAAGAAATATTTAACATTTTAATTCAAGTTTCCAAAAGTTATTTTAATAGATAGGTATAAAGATTGGATATTAAGAATTTTGTAAGTCGTTGACAGCAAATAAAAAATTTAACAAGATCCCTTAACTTTTTTATTTTAATTAATTATCAAAAATAATAACAAAAATGACATTTCTTTTAATGATTTGTGTTTTTTTTCTAGAGCTTTTTGTAATATTTTTATGTCATAAATGCTTCAATTTTACAATAAAAGAAAAAAAAATATTTCATTTCTCCTTGAACTGTTGAAGACATTAAGTAGCTTAAATAAATCTTTCCTGAAATTTTTTTTCTAATATTTAAATTGTGTATAGGACAGGTTAATATTTATTTTACACACCATAAAAACACCATACTCTAAAACATTTTTGGAGTCCTTAGATTTTACTTAAAAATCACAGCCTTTACTGCATAATAAAAACATTATAATAAATAAAAAATTGCATCTTAGAATATAGATGATAGACTTATAATAAAATACTTTAAATTTTTAATAAAAAGCTAAATTACTTCAATTAAAGTATCCAAATTGGGAGTCCTGGTTTAGCACAAAAATCCCTGAACTTCCCTTCTGCCTCCGGAAAAAAAATAAAATGAAAAAACTATATTTATGACTAATTACAATGATTAAAATAAATGTTTTTAAAAGTAAAAATTTAAGTAGTATATGCACACTTTTTTAATTTTACATTTAACCATTGATTAAAATAATTTATTAACTACATAAATATTTCTTAATTTTAAAAAATAATACTTTTTTTTTTATTTAATAAAACATACATAATAGCATCAGTATCAGCCAACCTAATTTCGCTGAAATAATTATATAACACTCTACTAGTTTGTAAATAACTCTGTATTAAATGATTCACACTTTAAATCAACTTGATCATTACTAATCTTATTAAATGGTGGCCACCGTAGTTAGCTGAACGTAATTGCTTTCATCAGATGGAAAATTTAGCGTACCTTTGATTTCAACTCATATCTTCACACAAACGATGATTGAAAATGTTCCAAATGTGCACTAAAATTTTAATGAATCCTATTTAAGTTTATTTTTATAAGTTTTGCTATTTGTAATTATTTCTGCAAATTTGCAGCCATAACCATCCTATTAAGCTTTCAGAATGAGTATTATATATATATATGTGTATTATGTATTACAAGTATTTTTTTTAATCATAATAGAATTCTAGCCATTAAAACATGTTTGTATATAATGTATTATAGTATAAAAATGATATTTAGATCAAAAGAAAAAGCCACTTTTTAAAAAAGAAAATGAAAGGATTTATTAATTTGGTGTAAGATGCCATACAAAAATATCAGGATAAATTTCTGCACATTTGGAAGGAGATCAGTGGAATTTCCTCGGCAGCTTATTGGAAACATAATTCTCAAGATGATAATCTATCCATTTATAAAAATTTTAATGCCTATCTCTATCGCTTAAACATTTCATCATTGAGTGCTGCAAATTAGTCGCTAAATAGGTGAAATTTATTGTTTCAGCCAATTGTATCATTATTAAGAAAAAGTTTATTAGATTTGTTACCATACCCAAATTTTGTCAATTAAACCAGTGGTTATGCCAAAATTTATATTGCTACACCCCAAATGTATTGATATTATGCAAAAAATTTATGTTATTTATGATGCCAAAATCGAATAATTAGAAAATATTTTTAAAAAAAGAAAAAAAAAGCAGAAATATTTATATTTCCTATAGGAATACATCCTTTTTTATAGTGAAATTGGTTCTTGGTTCACTCAGGAAGTCATTGTAAAAATCTGTATCAGCTAAATGAGTTGCCGTAATAACTTCATTGATGTACTCAGTGGAAATAATCGCCAACATTTCCATATTATTAGTAGTCAGTTTTGTGGATTTAATTCAATAAATTTTCTGTTAGTAATGTAACATTTAAAATCTTTCAGCATTAAAGCTATATAATTAGGTGGAATAAACAATCAGAAAATAGGCAAAGAATTAAAAAAAAAATTTTAGAAATGAAACTAAAATAACAAAAGATTCACAAAAAAAATTCTAGTACATGAAGCTGAAACGATTACTTTCTTGAACCATGGTTTCAAAGCAAAATTTATTGGAATTAGTAGTAGAAACAGAAAACCTAAAAATCAAAGGATTTGTAAACACATCTGATGAAAGTTCATTTCCCCCAACCACACACATTGATGTGGATTGTTAATTTCGTAATTATTACATCAAATACCAATAGAAATATGGTCAATAATAGCGCTATTCTGCAATAATTGATGTATTACTTGGGCTATATAACTGTAATACATTATATTTTCAAACTTCTTAATTCTACAAAAAATATATTTTTAAACTGAGGGGTTATAAATTTGGAAAATTTCATGTATCTTCAAATACATATACCCGCAAATCCTTATTAACAGCAATAATAGCAAAAACACAAAGACAAACAATTCAAGTGTTGAAAATGTTCACACCATCTTAATTTCAATGGGCATCTCCTAAAATCCGCTCATAAGAATTACAAAAAATCATTTACAACTATTATACCCCACATCGTATATTGCCAACATAAATTATAATTTAACATATTATAGTAAAATCTTGTTTTCTCTCATCAAACTAAGGCTGTAATTAACATTTTGTAAGTTAGAACCATGTATACAGCTTAAACAGAGAAATCACTTTTTTGTTCAAGGTCAATACAAGTGAACTCTGGAAATTAGTTCTGAAAAGACAATGTAAATATAAAAATGGACTGAATAATATATAACTATATACACTTGATGGATATCTATATAAATATTAAAAATTATTTCATTGTATATATATATATATGTAAACTATATATACAGTACAGCCACATTAATGTGACCACCTGCCAAAAGCCAGTGAATCAATTCTCTTGGCGGAGCGGACCGCTGGGGAGACACATGCAGGAAGAGAGTCAAATTGAAGTTTCGGCTGTGAGCCCACTTCGGGATGTTGAGCCATGACCTAGTGTTGCATAGCTGCGCGGATTACGTTTGAGGATCCGAAAGGAACAACTGATCGAGGTGGTCCCAACAGACTCTCGATAGGGTTTAAATCCTAAGTGAGTTTAGTTGGGCTAGGAGAGTACATTGTGATAAACTCATCCTGGAAGCTTTGAAACCACGCAGACACATACCTGCGAGTGTAGTATGATTTTCACCTTGAATGCATTCCTTGGGTTGGTAGATGCCATCATTCTGAGGAAAATAATTTTGTATGTAGGGTGACATGGTCTGCAAGGACAGATGTGTATTTGTGCTGACCCACGTGTCAATAGGTCAGATGTGAGTACACCTAGTGAATGCCAGGAGCAACATTCCCCTAAACCATAATGGCAGTCTTCCTCCAGCTTATCCTTCCCGCAAAAAGCGTAGGTGTTTGCTTTCTCAGATGTTTCACGCCGTGGTATGGCGCCAACGTCCATCTGTCCTGATGGAGCAAACGATTCATCGAAAAGCCACCGTCGCCACTCTGTGGACGTCCAGTCCGCAATACAGGCACCTGCCAGCCTTCGCCAATGACGCGTAGAAACAGCAGTCAGCAAGGCGCATAACCAGGTGGTGCCTGCCGCAACGTTCTTCCTTTCTTGAACCGTTGTCGAGGGTACACTCTTGGTCCATTTTGGCGGTCGCTGCTCACAGCAGATGTCATTGCCCGAACGCATCTCTCTGTAGCCTTCGTTCGCCCTTTCTTCCTATAGCCCGTGCACCGGCGCCACGCTGCTGGCCTGGATAGGTTTCATTTTGCCATGCACAGAGGCATGTTTCTTACCAACGCCCGAAAGCCAATAATCATGCCCTTTGGTCGGATAAATCGTTATTGCGTTTCTGCATTACGCCAACGATTGAAATGCCTCCAGACGTCCTAGATGATCCTTATATGCACCCACTGCAACAAAGCTGTGCATAATCATTTTTTGCAAAATCAGAATTTTTTTAGTGCTTTAAAATAGTGTTTCGATTTCATGAATTTTCTTTTTTGAAGTGTTTTTAAGAAAATGCAAGGTATAAAATTTAACTACAAATTTTTAGGAAGATTTATTTTGTAAAAAATTGTTATATGGTTCATAAAAGCATTAAACGTCATATTCATAACTTTATTTAAGCAGGTTTAAATATTTTGTTATTAACTCTAAGTTTAAATGTAATTTGTTGTCCTGTTATTAATAATTTTTTTTAATTTATTGATACATCACTAAAATCTTTCAGCTAGAATCAACATAAACATTAACAACAAGAAAACTCAACCTTAAACAGAAAAAATACAAGAATGTAAAGTATTTTCGTAATTGATTGGAGACATATAATATCCACTGGTTTTGTTGAATTGGTGATCAATGATGTAATTATATTTTTGTTGCCAAATAGATTAATTTATCTTAGTAAAATAGAAACAGAAATGGCGTTACTCTTGCTTCTGTTTTTTTGATTTTCCCATCTTTATTAATATTCAAGATAATATTGAATTTTTCTGAAAAATGATTGCTCAACCATCAAAACAATAAATAAATGTGAAAGGATTGGTTATTTTCCAGTTCGGGTTCGATGTTAATTCATTCATATCCAATATTTACAAGATTTCAAATGAATACATTACATCACATTATAAATATGGATACCAATCAAGAAAAAAAAATTGACCTATAGATAAAGCGTGAAAAATATACTATGTTTCATGGCGTTTGATTACGTTTTGGGTTGAAATTTTTACCACAGCCTCGATATTAAATGTTTCCCTAAAATAAACTCGTGGATTCTTCAACAAAAATCAGGCTATTAAATTCATTTTGACTTTTAAATACACTGGTGTATTTTTTTTGATAATTCTTTTCGATCAGACGTAACTGAATTATTAATTTTTTTTTTTATATTTGAAGCACACACACGTTATTTTTATCTCTTACTTCAAACAAACAAACGGAAAACAATAAGTGACTCCTGAAGGAAGATCAAAATAAAATCTTAAGTTTGTTCATTTTGACTTACGAAATTTCTGTTTGAATTCCGCCGCTTATTTGACTCATATAATATAGGGCTTATTGATCCTTTTGAACATTTTTTTTGTCCAGTGTGTTTCCAGCTGTTAGTATAATCGTCTTTAATGAAATTCTGGAAAATGTATATTTAATTAACTTGAGATCCTACGTAAAAAATTTATGAACTTTTATAGCAGAAGATTGTCCCATTAATTATGGATGCAACAAGCCACTAACATTCCAAATATGAAGTGGAAGTTTATTATGGGAAACATGATACAAATATGACAAGGACGATGTTGTATTTTAAAAATACAATTATTGGGTAAATTTTTTAAATCATTCCTAATAATCTATTATGTTATTTTTATTTTAAATATTATGATAATGTGGAAGATTCAGAGAATTATCAAACTTTTTATGTGTGTAATTTTTTTTTAATAGACATTAAATGTTTGTTCACTAAAGCTAATAATAATATAAATATGAAAATAATCGGCAGGCTTTTATTCATTTTAAATATGAAAATTTAAATCCACAAATGTAATCATTGATTAAATTGTTAACAATACATTAATATTAATTTATTATTTAATAATTTTTTTAATTTTTTCTTTGTTAATTTATTTTATGCAGGCTTGATCTGAGGTATTGTGATGTAAAGATATTAACATTTCACAGCCTGCTTTCTCACAGATAAATTTTGTAAGTATGCCAAATTAACTTTATTCTATATATAATAAAAAATCAAAATTATTTCTTTAATCATAATTAAAAAATTATTAATAATTTCTTAATTAATAATAAAAATATAATATAATGAGTAGCATTGTTTTAATTCAATTTTTATTTAATCCTTGGCTGTATTTTCCTGGGCTATGTTAATGGGAAAAAGTACCCAATTTTAAAAAAATACTGACAGTTTTTTTTTTTATATTTTCAGTTTGCATAATGCTTTTATAAATTTTATTTGTTGTACTTGTAATGTATAGTTTTCAGGGAGAGCAATTAAATTGTCATTTATATATATATATACATGAAGAAATTTGGTTCCCATAATACCTCCCATTATTGTGTTGTGTTATATTATGACATGAATACTTAACATCTAAATTGAATTGTGTATTTTTTAATCGAGATATATGTTTTAATTTTCATCTTAAATAAATATAATGAGTAAATATCAGCAAGTATAATGAATATATATTATCAGCAAAACTGTTATATCAGCTTAATGAAATATTTGTAACAAGATTTCAAATTATTGTTTGCAAATTTTCAGAGATTTACGCGATAATAGAATATGAAAAAGTAACCCACACGAGTTTATCAATCTACTAAAATTAAATTTCTTGTAAGTATCAAATTTATTTTCTTCTTAATTTACCCATTTTTTTAATAATTGTGCTTTTAAAGATGTTTGACAGTTATTAAATTCATGATTGACATAAAAATTGCAGATATTTACCTCAACATATACCTTGTCCAAGGAGGTCATTTCTTGGAACATTACTAATAAAGATCATAATATGACTTCTTGTATAGAACAGCTTAAATCACTTGCCTTAGTTTGAACAGTAAGATATGAAAAATTATTTCATAAAATGCATAACATTTAACTTTGATTTTCTTTTAAATATTTATTTTTAATTTTATACAGATTATAATTATTGGAAATTTGATAATTTTATAGAGATATAAGTGAAATCAATTAGTGCATTAATTAATTCAAATATTCATATAATTTAATTTTATTATTTAAATCAGTTTTTTTCAATGATTGTTTAAGGTTATAAAAATCATTGATGTTGAATTAATTAGAAATAGATGAATTACTTTCTTGATGTTTTTCTCATTGTTAATTAAAAAGTATAAATAAAGCTATTAGAAATTAATAATTTAGTCCATATGTTAATTTATCCTTTATTATTAATTGTTAAATTTGAACAAACATTTTTAAAATGCTTATTACCAATATTTTTAATTAAAAGAAATTTCATCAATCAGAGTATATGAATCATTCTGAATTCTAACTTACATTACAATAAGTCTTTGGTCTATCTGAAAAAAACTTTAGAAATTTTAATTTAGAAATTAATAATTAGAAATTAATAATTGAAGTAATAATTAGCCTAACTCTTGAAGAAGAGTATATTGATAAATAAAGATGAATTTCTAAAAAGGGTGTCTTTATTTATCAATATACTCTTCTTCAAAGTGATACATTCATTCCAACTCTCCTGTAACTTTTCAGTGCCTTTTTGTAAAAGCATTTTGTCTTTGGTCTCAAAACTGGACTCCGGTTTTGGCAATCACTTCTTCGTTTGAGCAAATTTTCTTTCCCAGTGGCATATTTTTGATGTCTGCTAAAGGCAATAGTCACTAGGGTCCAGATCTGGAGAAAAGGTGGGTGGGAAGCAATTCGAAGCATAATTCATTCAATTTAACCATAATTTTCATCGAATTGCAAGTCGGGGCATTGTCTTGGTGAAACAGCACTTTTTTCTTAATTTCTACACTCAATGGATCCAATAATGCCATGCAATATTCACTATTCATAGTTTTATCTTTATCAAGATAGTTGATGAACAAAAATATTGTGTGTCCCAAATTACGGATGCCATAACCTTACCTGTTGATTTTGAGCTTTAGTCGCTTTGGATGACTCGGTCGCTTTACCAGTGAGCTGCTATCCACTCAGCTGACGATCATTTTGATTCAGGTGTGTAGTAGTGGATCCATGTTTCATCCATTCATCAATGGAAGAAATCCTTTTTATCTGACTTAAACAGCGCTCTGAATTGTCTGTATGTTGTTGTTTCCTGTCCAGTGTGAGCAAATGCGGCACTCACTTCCAAACATAACTTAAACATACTCAAATTTTCATGTAAAATTGTAAAACACTACCTTCTGATATCTTTAAGGTGTTAGCTATCTCACACAACTTCATTTTGTGGTCTTTCGAAGCTATTTGTGGACTTTTTTATGATTTGAGGAGCGACTGCTGATTTAGGACTGACCTGTGAGTGTTGAACATCATCTGTGTTTATATGACCATGTTTAAATTCAGCATACCATTCAATAATAGTTAATTTCTCTGGTGTAGAGTCTCAATAACACTTATCAAGCCACTATTTGGCTTCAACAGTATTTTCCCTCAACAAAAAACAAAATTTAATCAACACATGAAATCCCCTTTTCAACCATTGTTTTTGAAAATTACAAAGACTGGGGTCCCTAAAACCACTGTAATCTGTAAAATAATTATCAGAATGTCATGAAATTTTGACATGTATCATTTGAAAGATGCTACTATACAGAAATCATATGGGTCTGTCAACAGTAATGCCATATATGCATCAAACCAGAGACTTATTGAATGATGCATTAATATATGATTTGATATTAGTTAATTAAAACAGATCTGCAAAGATAGGTACAGTTTATACAGATTTTTAAAAAAGAATAGGTAGTTTTTAATAGTAGTATTTAAGTGGGATACTTTTTCTCTAAATTCTGATTGGTGTATAACTGAAAATCAAGATATTTTAATTATTGTATTGAATAAAAATTGTACTTTTTATTCAAAATAATTAAAATTGTTTTTCTTATCCATACTATTATCATAGATTGTTTTAAAGCTTTTTAAAATACATTCTTATTTAAATTGAAGATCTAAAAATCTATTGTTACATATTTGAATATTTCCTACTTCTAAATATGCATTTCTTTCATTTCAAAGAAAAATTTAATGGCTTGCAATGTGTACTTATTTGAAGTATGTCCTCTTCTCTCAAAAATAAATTTTAAAGTTTCTTATTCATTTGATTTGTCTAAATAAATAAATATCTACTTTCTGCTGCTTATAATAGAGTATGCTATATATGGCCATGATCAATAGCTTTCGTACAATGCATTAACATCTCTTAAATTTTCAAACATATCTTTACTCAACAAAATAAAATTTTTATTCTGTTATAGTTTCTTGTGGGGATGCCAAAAATGCAGAATGTCACCATTTAGGTCCAGGCACAGCTAAGTGTATCTGTAGTCCTGGTTATTTTGGTTATAAATGTTTAAATAATGTGAGTAGATCAAATATTTATTTTATATTTTTGTTCTTTAGTTATCAAGTTATTTTATATATGCTTTGCTTAAAAATATAGTTATACTATGATAAAGGAAAAAACACAGGACTATTTGTCATTAAATAATTCTGTAATACTTTGAAAAAAATTCATTGAATGGAATCATATGGCATTTAATTATGCATCAGGAAAAAAATTCATTAAATAGGATTTTAACAAGATATATCTTTTTTTTTTTTTGTTTTTTGGATTAAAAAAAATGTTTAATGAATAATTCTATGTCTTTTTTATAGGGTGGATTTCCTGTCGATATATTTACCTGTTCTGTTATCTTCCCAACTATTGTTTTAAGTGTTGCTTTATGGTTTATACAAGGACGTGATGCATATAGGAAACAGTCCTAATTTTCTTATATGCCTTTATACATATCATTAGTTTTTATTTTCATGATAGATTTGTTATAATTGCAAAATGAATGTATTTATTTTGTTAAAAACATTCCAATTTTAATTATTATAGTATAATAAAAAGTTTGTATGTAAAAACATTTTTTTGCTAGTCATACCAATAAATATATTAATCCTGTATATATATGATTATTTATTTAACTAGTACATGATTCTTCCTCTGTAGTCATACAGTGAGTACAATCATATGTTAAGTAATATTTAAGCATGTATTTGGCAATGTTACAACTACCATAACATAACTTGCAAGAAATTACTACACTCATGTCCATAAATTAAGGATAATGAAGTTCAGGCAAAGAAAGAGACAGAAGCAAAACAAATTTGACTTATTTGTAAAGTCTATTTATTAAACAAAAAGGTAAAGAGCAAAAAAGATGCTATATGTTTGACATAATTAATAAAAATTGCGATTTTTACTCCCCTGGAGCAAATTTCAAAAAAGAACTTATTTACAAAAAACTGTATAACATGGTTAGTATGATGGTTAATAGGGAGTATGTCTCCCGGATGATGCAATACAGGCCTTACAACTCCTAGGCATGCCGAGTATCAAATTATCAATCTAATCTTGGGGAATATTACACCACTCATCAAGCAATGCCCTCCAGTTCCAGTTAACAGGAGGGAAGGGGTTGACGGGCTGCAACAGGTCGGAAGCATGACATGCTCTATTGGATTCAAGTCCGGTGAGTATGGTGGCCAATCCATACGGGTGATATCCTCCAATTGAAGGCATTTGTCTACAATGTTTGCACAGTGAGGACGGTGTTGTCATCCATAAACAGAAATTCAGCACCCATGGCGCCCGAAACAAACGCACATGTTGTTCCAGAATGACATCCGATAGATGTGGCCTGTCATCGTTACACTCTAAACATGCAGGTCAGTTCTGGAACCGAGAATATTCCTCCCCAAACGAGCCATCCTGCACCACCGTAACAGTGTCGTTCAATGGTGGTAACGGGTACCTGGCGCTCTCCATATGAAAATCCGGCGAGAATCAGACTGCAAACTAAACCTGGACTCGTCGGAAAACATCACAGAAGACCACTGTTGCAGTGTCCACAAGGCATGCTCTCTACTCCAGGTTAATCGCAGGCGACAGTGAGTTGCGGTAAGTGGAACACATCTGACGGCCTACGAGCATATAGACCAATGTGCCCTAAGCTTCTGTACACGGTCTGCCTTGAAACTGTCATACTGGTAGCTGAAGAGAGCTTACGAGACAAGTCTGATGCTGTGCTCCGTTTCTTTTGGCAGTAACTGCTAAATACCGGTCCTCATTTGGCGTTGTAACTCGGGGGGCGACCTGTGCTGTAACATCTACTCACATTACCATCATCTTGGAATCGTTGCCAAAGCCTGGAGATGACACTTTTGGGCGATTCCAAGTTCCTCGGATACTTCCAGCTGGGTACGTCCACATTCCAGTCGTCCGATAATTCTACCATGTAAAAAATCATTCAAATGCTTCCTTTGTGCCATAACTATGCGGTTATTGCACTGAATGGCTTTTAAAGCGCTTGTGAACAATTTTACTTCTTTGCCACCATCCCTTATATACCCCCTCTCACACTCTCGTCATTGTGACGTGCCATCTGGTGGTTTCCTGTAATTTGCATATTCTTCAAGATGTGTGTGATAATTCTACAGGTGAAATTTTTATTTTAGAGTTCAATTTCTGTGTGATTCTGAATTATCCTTAATTTATGGACATGAGTGTAATTGACACTGAAATAGTGTTATGCTTGAGATTCAGATAATGCATTTTGAATGAATGACCTGAACAAAATTACTAAATTTAAGATGCACAATATTTACAACATCGATCTCTACAATACATTTTTCGAATCATTCCATTAGAATTGACTATACTTCCTGCACGTTATTTTATGCAATTTTTTCAAAACAGAACACACATGATAGATTTTTTAAATTCGTCAATATCATATTTTATTTCATTTTATTATGAACTATAATAAAGCGTATCAATTAATAAAAATTTTAGTTAAGTGGCCTGCTTAATACTTATATATTATCACTAGAAACTCTACAACAAATTTATATTAAACAATAGCCAATAACGCCTTTATTAAGATCAAACAGTTGCAAGAAAGAAAGAGCATATAAATGAATTGATAGTAATGAAAAAGTGAACAACGAAGCATTAATATTATTACTTAATAGAGAAATATAAACAATAAATATTTTTTTTAACTAGTCAATTAGTAATAAATAATATGATGTTTATTTAAATGCAACCAAATGTTTGCTGATCAGGAGCAACAATTCTTCAACAAATCTACTTACCCAAGTAGATAAATAGCAGAATTACCAACTGTCTTTACAGAGCAATGTAATAACTAATTATTTGTGCAGGGTTTTATAATTAATTTTTAAATATAGAATACCCAAATGTATTACGTATCATAGTTTATAATTTTCCTTAATGAAAAAAATTGCTCCATACACATATATATTCTAATTAATAAAGAATTTTTATTGCAGTAATGAGATACAGAAATAAATACTAACAAGTACGTTTTAAAAATATCAATACTCGGGGTACTATATATTTTAATATTAGCGTAATTTTTTTTTTTTTTTTTAGAATTCATAATGCATTCAAATCAGAAAATACAATCTTTTACACTTATTTTATAAAATATATACATAAAAAAAAATCTTGCCGTTTATTAAAAAACATCTATAATAAAAAAACATTTAAATTAATTTATTAAATGGGTATTAAATAATATAAAATCCATCACAGGGCAGCGTATTTCAAATGAGATTATATTAAATTATTTCAATGCAGCTATTCTTGAATTAAGGCTGGCAATGTTGGTTTCAATCATTTCAGTATTTTTCACAAATGTTCCTTGTACCTAAAAAGAAAAAAAAATCATTAATTTTAATGTAAATTTTTATACTTAATAAAATGATAAAATATATAAAAGCTAACTTACCTCCTTCAACATCGTTTCATTATTTTTCAGTGCATTTGTTATCTGCTGTTGAGTTGTATCTAATTGAGTCAGAGCTTTACTAAATTGAAGAGCTGTAGGATTTAAATAAATTTATTTATGATGATGAATATATACTTAAATGAGCAATATTTTCAAAACTTTTATAATAATTTATACAATAAACTCTCAAATATTCTAATTAAAAGATATCTGGAAAATTTAACAAATGTATTTTCGAAATTTTATATAACTACTTGCAAAAAATAACAGAATTTTTTTTTTTTCTCATACAATTGATTAAAAATATAATGTATAGTTATGAAAAGCTATTCATTAGAATAAAATTAAAACTTTATTATCAATATTTAAATCAATTTATTATTCTAAATCAACACAGGATAAAAAAAAAAAAAATTTGTTTTGTTATATATTAAATCTTAGTTTCCTTATACCTTAAAATTTTTCATTTATTATATCCTTTTACAAAAGATTAAATTGAATGATTGCTATGACTATTTCATTTAAACTAACCTTGTTCATGAAGTTCCTTTAAAGAAACTAGTCTTTCAACAACTTGAGGAAGACTTGAACTCAGATCATCTATTTTTTTTGCAAGCTCATAAAGCTCAGATATTTTATTTTGCTTTTCAGCATCTTCTATTTGGTGCTTTTTTTCAGAGACTTGCTGCATACATTGATGAAGTACAGCAAATCTACTCTCCGCTTGATCCAGATAATTTGGTTCCAGCAGATTTAATTTTGAAGATAATAAATTAATAGCTGCCTATAATGCATCAATCAAATCAATACATCATAAAACATAATTTAACATTTATTAGTTTTATATATTAATGACCTATAAAATGTTTATATTTAAATAATATATCTACATTATTAAAAAAAAAAAAAATGTCTTTAGGATAATTCAACCACCAGTCATGTGGAAAACTGACGTCTCTAAGCCAGACATTAAAAAGAAATGCATCATAGAAGTAGAAATGTTATTTAGGAGGGATTTTAACTGCAATAAAAATAAATTTTAATTATTAAAGTTTTAGATTACATAATATTAAAGGAGAAACAAGACGAAAAAATTCTACACTATATTTTTTTCTATCAAAGTAACATTGAATTGTATATATCTGACTAGAATCCCTAACAAATATTCGATTATTCTTTTTTCACCATTAAAAAGGATCTTAACATTTTTATATTATCCATGGTAGGACTATTATATAGATATTTCAGCATTTTTATGTTTTTTAAATACTTTTATAAGTAGAAAAATTTGCTTTATATAAATTTGATAAAAATTTTAAACTGCTACAAATTATAAAAAGTTAAGATTACTATAATTATATTTTAATTGGAGCGAGTGATTTGGTATCTTATTAAATATCATTAAAAAAATTATAGTTTACTTACTGTGATGCTTTTACCATCAGTATTTGATGTAAGGAATGACTGCAAAGGAAATAAAAACAAATTGTATTTAAAATCCTCATATTGCAATATTTGCATAAATATATTTAGTTTCTATAAAAATATTTATAAATTTTAAATCAAAGACAAAAACTTTATAAATTATGGCAACAAAATATTCATAATAATAAATGAATATTTAAATTAAAAAGCTTGAAAAGGATAAAATATCATAAAACAAACCAATTTTTTTCTTATCTTGTCCAATTATGTTTTCCAAATTCCTTAAACGTTGCTCTAAGCTAGCCACCTGAAAATATGTGTAACATTACAGATATTTATTTTCAACAAATATATTATTCTCTTTTATTTAGTGACAATTAAAAAATGCTTTAGAAATTAATACTTTGAATATACAACTTTAATCTAGAAGGCAAATGTAATGCTTTAAGCAGCTATAACATTACAAATAATCAGAACAGCAGCAAATTAATAAATATAAGAAAACTAATTAATACATATATTTAAAAAATATTAAAATACATATTTTCAGAATTTATAAATAATTAAAATCATTGATAAAATTTTAAAATGATTTCAGTTTACCTTAGAAGCTTGTTCTAATTTTGCTTGATCTGGCCGAACATATAATTCATATTTTACAGTTTCTTCAGCTGAAGTTACGCTTGAAGTTGCAGTTTTAGTTTTTTTATCTGTTGCTGGTACATTTTTAAAAGTTTCCAACTGTGTCAAAAGTTTCCTGAAAAATATTGTCAAATATATAAATACTTCAATTTTTATTCAATATAAATTCCTTTTATAGAACAATTTAATACTCTATTAAATGAATTATTGACTTGAAATAAATAATAACTTCCTAATACTAATTGTTCAGCAAATTTATTAGCATTACAAGACTTTACATGACCTTTGAAATTAAGGATATTTTTTTATGATGAAGGTGCAGTTCTAGTGATATTAATGCACATATTCAAAAGATCATACAATATAAAATACTCTTTTTTTTTTCTGCATCTTATATAAAATTCTTTTTTTTTTTTTTTAAAGTAATTTATTTTTATAAAGGCAACTAACTATATGTGTGTGTTGCTCTGCTCGACAAATAAGTAACAAGCTATCAATAAATATTCGAAAATAAGAGATACATTAATTAAATTTGCAAATGCATTAAAATTTTAAGAGAAAAAAGATTATAAAATATTTTTATACTATTGAAAATATGTTTTAAGTGCATTTCATAATCATCAGTTAAGAACAATTGATAAACTTGCAGATTAATTAACAACTTTTCTAGTTCTAAATTAAACATTATCAAGGGGGAAAGTGTTAAATATCAGATTAATTAGTAGGAAATTATAATTAATCTGATATTTAACACTTTCCCATTAATAATTTCCTACTAGTTTATTCCTCATTTTAGTTAAAGTTAAAAAAATAATGCCATGGACAAATTTGTTTTAGGAATAAACCTGAAAGTAGAGTGGTTGCTTACCATCTCCCATTTTAAATATGCAAGTTTTTTTTTTCCACGTATGAATGAAAGATTTATCACCTGTTTGTTCAACTGCATAAAATAAGATTAATTTATAAATTACAAACTTTATGCATTATTTGAAATAGTAGATTTGCATAGCATTTAAAATCTTTAATATAAATTAATGAAATTTAGAAAAAAATTATATACTTTTATTTATTGGTTATCAATTACATGAGAAAGAAGAGATTTTCACAAGTGATAGTTTGTGGAGGATATAACATATTCCAATGATTTTACAATTTTTATAACTTTTCTGATCAAAAGACAAATTTGGCCAATTTAAAAAAAATTACGAAAAATATCCTTAAAACTTCAGATTAGATTAATGCTAATTGCTATTTCTTATGTTAGAATGCATAATAAATGTTTCAGCCTTATTATTAAACTGTATAATACATTAAAATTTAATTAACTTTTCAGAAGTTATGTTAACCTTCATAATTTATATAGGGAAAAAGTGTCTTTAATTACTAAATGCTCAATTTTACCAATCGAATTTTTTTTTGCTTTTAATTTTTCTTTTTAAAATTATTTATTTAACAATAGAGGTATAACAATGTCGCATTGGACTACAGTTCTTTAAAGATCGACACTTCCCAATATGCACTATTTCTTTTTGTTAACTTGTTTAAACTTTAAAAATAATAAATAAAATTAGAAAATAATAAATAAAAATTTCTAATCCAATACTTATGTAAAGCTCCTAAAGGATCAGACATTTCTTCTAAAGCTTCAGAACCCAAAATTTTTTCCATATGCAAATCCTGTAGTTCTTTTTGTAATTGCTCAATTTGCTGAACAAGGACCACTGGTGGCACTTGAGATGATTCACTATCTTTTGATGAAGATTCCTTAGTAAGAAAATTATGATCATCAAATGCTACCACAAAACAAATTTTGAAAAATTAATTTTTTTTTTAGCATTTTTCTTTATTTTGCTTTATAAATTTCTTACTTATTTAGTTTCACTTACTTTCATTTCATTAACCTGTTCAAATAATTGCTTCACTTCATACTGAATTCTATTGTATGCTTGAAGTGGATTTTCTTTTTCTTTAGTATGATCTCCAATCTGATAAAAAAGAAAATTGTAAGCAACAAGAAAATTTTAAATTAAACAAATTATTTAATTTCAAACAGGTGATAAAAATATGATGCATTAATAACTAATCATCAACTAGGAATATTTTTTTAACAAATATCAGGCATTAGTTTGAAGGAAATCTAATCTATTCTTGTCCATAAAAATTTATTTGCATGAAAAAGAAATAAAATTTGTGAATATACATATAAAAGTTTCCTAAAATAGGCTACACTGCTAAATAGTTTTTCTTCCATTCTATAACTTACCAACCACAAGTGGAAGGTTTTATTTATTTATTTTTTCTGTATTCTTTTTTTTTAAAGTCATATCTAGCGACATATTCCATGTTATTGGAATATGTCGCTAGATATGTCTTAAGACTTCGATCAGTTATCTAGCAAGCAGAAATAACATGATTCATAACATCTTGTGGGTATGTATTCTTTGATAAAGATATTCTATATTATTATTATTACTATTTTTGAGTTTTTATAAATATTTCTTTTAGTTATTACAACTTCATCGAGATCAAATACCTGTTTTTATGGGTTTTTTTTTATCTGCCAATACAGTTCTTGCCATTTAACCTTCCAATATTTGTATTTGTCTAATAATTTTCAGTTTTATTGTAGCAGCTTATACACACTTCATATTTTAAATAATTTTTCTTTTTTTCCTGTGAGATCTGAAATTGAGGCACTTCAAGGTTTTGTATTATGAATGCTAATGGTTTTATTATACAATTTGCATATAGTGAATACTGGTTGTGGCCTTTGTTGAGCAAAATGGCAATGTTTCTAGTTTACTCCTGCTTTCAATTCTCCTCAGTCAGTTCTACTTTGATTTTTGTGTATGCGTGTACAATATATTGTCAAATTTCACACCACAATTCCTTTTTCCATGCTGTTAATTAGCAAGAAACTCAGCAGCATGCTGCTATAAGTCATCACACTCAGATACTACACGTATGCAAATTACATATTTGTAGATGGTCAACCAACCACTCGTTTAATAAACATATTATTATAAACAATCATGAGGTTTTATCACATAATTTGACCTTTGCTACATAAAATAAGCTAAACAAACATATTGTTATTTTCTTTAATCCTATACCTTGCCAACTCTAAACAGAAGCTTATTTTTTATTCCATGTTATTGAAATACTTTTACAATATGTGTTTTTCACTTGGAACCAATCATCTAGCATGCAGAAATAACATGGTTTATAATATCTTGAAGGTACATATTCCTTGATAAAGCTATCTTCAGTATGTTGTAATTAATTTCTTTTAAATTTTCTTTTTAGTTTCACTAATCTCTTTTGAATTTTATGAATTTCCTGGATAATATGTTTCACAACCTATTATTGTACATTTTGTATAAACTTTTGTGTTCTTTTTAATCTACCAATGCAATCCTGGTCATTTACTCTTCTGACATTTGTGCTTGTCTAATGATTTTCAGTTTTGTGTCTTCAGTGTATTCATACATGTGCAGTTTTTATTTTGAACAATTTCTTTTATAAATTCAGGAAAAATATTATTCCACATCATTGAAATTGCATCACAAAATAATCTTACAAGGCTATCAATATCAGTGAGTTTTTTTAAATTCATAATTGCTTTCAATTTCTACAGTTTACAATAGAAGAAGGTATCATATAATTTAATTAAAATTCTTTGCTGATAAAAATTAATCTTTCAACGTGAAATTTGAAAAGAGAAAAATAAAAAAATTCTCTTTTGATATATATCTGCATTAAATATTTATTTAAAATATAAATTTTAATGCATGGTTCCTTTTAATTTTACAAAATACAATTAAAATTTGTTTTGAAATAAACAATAATTGTATTGCTTTTGTAAAAGGAACTGTGATATGGTGTCATTTTGTTACAAACTTTTATAAAAGTTATAAAATAGTCTGTAAAGTAATGATATTAAAGAATTTAAGAGCATTTTTCTTATTGAACATAATTGTAAATGCAAAAAGAAGAAATATTAGAAACAAACCATTTCCCAGTCTCCAGATCTGATATCGTAACCAATTTTTCTTCCATGTCCAATACCATCAGTGAAATCTGAAATTATTTCCAATTGAATAATTTCATCTAATATTATGACTAACAAAAATTCAAATAAATGTAAAAAAAATTCAATTTTAATCATTTTAATGTTGTGATATTGTGTTCTGTACTGTTATATAATTTTAAAATGTTTACAAACAATATGAGCTGTAAATAATATTAATAAATTCAGATATCATAAATTAAGAATAGATATTTATGAAAAGGTTTATTATTTTGTTAAACAAAAAATAACACTTAAAATTTAAATGTAGGTTTAAATATATTAGAAATGAATTACATATACCTTTGAGAAATATTATTAAATAAAAAGATCAAATATTAAAAGTTGTTACTTGAAAAATAGACAAAAATAAAAATAATTATTTACTTACCAACATTTCTGCCATCCAATGATTTTCCTTTAAATTTATTAAATGCCTCATTAGGAGAAACTTTGAGTGTTTCTACACTGTCACACTGATCCTGATGATGATAAAGTATTAAAAACAATCACATTATACTGCATAAAATAAATTTATCTTTTTTTTTTTTTTAAACAGATTTAATGCAAAGAATAAACATTTTAAATATTTTATTAATTTGTTAGATTTAATTACATAATTTAACATCAAATAAGTATTAATAACATTGAAAGCTTATAATTAAATTTTCAATTAAATTTTCAGAATTTTTTTGAGACAAGGAAAATAAAATTTAAAAAAAAAAATCATATGTATTATGGAAAAAAAATTTTTTTTTTTTTTACTTTTTCCCCCTTCTTTTAATAGAAATGTCTTAAAATTATATGTTGAGACTTAATCATATAAAAATAAACTTATGGTTTAACATAATAATTAAACTTAATAATACACATGTTAAAGATTTAAAACTGGTATAGCTTTTTTTTTTTTATCCAAAAATAAAAACACATTATAAAATATAAAACTTATCATTGTTTAAATTCAAATCTTGACAAAATTAGCAATTGTTAAAATATTTATAAATATATAATTTATGGCTTCTTGAACTTATCATTTTATTAAATTATTGAAAACAAAGATAAAGCATATAATGTATAAAAATTTTAATAAAATAATAATAAATAAAGGAATGCTAAAGAAACAGAAAATTACCACTATGACATCAGATATTGAAAGATTTCCCTGTTCAGATTCAGGTAAATCACTCGTTTCATACACATCAGGTTGATCATGAGCCTGAAGAAAAAGATTGAATGAAGTTATATTTATTTTATGCTTTGTATAATATATTTTATAGTAGTGGAAAAATTGAATTCAACTACTATAAAATATATTATATAAAAAAGATAAAATGTAAATAATTAACTTAAAAAACATTTTTCACTTTTCAAATGCAATAAATTTTTTAATTTAAGTGATGCATTAGCTAATACATTAAAATGATTGGGTAATGTCTGGAGAAGATCAGAAAGATAATCCCACTTAGATCTCGACATTAAAAAAAAAATCTGAGGAATCTTGAGCTAAAAGAAGAACAACTAAATGGTTAGATGACATTGAAAAAGACTTAACAGATTTTTAAATTTAAGGACTGAAGAGTAGTCACTGCAAATAAAAGATATTGGAGGGATATTGGGAGCTCATAATTGAAGCAGCCAGATCCTGTAAGGGGCTGTTGAGCTTTTGAAGAAAAGAAGGCCAACTGATTTAAGTCATAGCATAAAATATAATTTATAACAAAATATTCTAAAAGAATTACATAATGTTGATAGGTGATTTAGTAATGTTTTCTTTGTCAAAATACAAAGAAAATTTAGAACAGTAAAATGAATTATCTAATTAAGCAATAATCATAGGAAATTTTTATGTTAAGATTTACAAAATAAACAAATCTAATTCTAATCTAATCTAAAAAATTTTTTTTACTAACACAATAACACAGTAGATAAACACAATAATTCGCCTATGTTTTCTGAAAAAAATTAGATTTAAAAATTAGAAGATAAAGTACATTATATAAAAGTATTTAATATTCACACTAAATCAACATATTCGACTAGTAATTGTAGCGCTCAATTAAAAAAAAAATAAATAAATAAAAATAAAACTTTTTAATTAATAACTTCTATTTAAAAAAAAAAAAAAAAAAAAACCTCACACATAAAATAAATAAGCAAGAAGTCTATTTCTAAAGTAAATATAATGTCGTAAAAGTAATATGAATTTATTTTATCTTTTACTAAAAATTTAGCTACATAAATAAGGAAATTTGTCAATTGAATAATAGAAAAATGAATAAGTAAGAAAATCTAATTTCTTAAAAAAGAGAGAGTGAGAAGTTGAACATCATTCATCGATTTGTCACTTTTTCGATATATTTATGATCGCATACTTAATTTAATACATAAGTAATCAATAAATCTAGACAATTACGAAATAAAAAAATTACGCTTAAATTACATGTTTTATGTTTAGAACATTCATAAAAATACATTCACACTGAAATGTTCAATCATTATGATTATGAATTATTTTACTTGGTACCTCTTAAAATATCATTATTTGAAAAATAAAATAAAAACTTACAATTCCGGGTAAATCAGCATACTTTGGATTAGCCATATTAAATTCGAGAAACGGATTTAATAGATTATTATAAAACAGAAGTTATTATTTTCTAAAAAGCATACAGTTTGTTTAATATTTTACATCAACACCCGGATGATTTACGATGACGCGTGACGTAATTCATTCTGATTTAAACAGTCCCAGTTAAAGATATTCCTGACATTTCTTATTGTAGATTAACATAGGCCACGTAGCAGCTCCAGTTAGATCCAGCTCCTTCATTGTTAGAAATTGAAACATAGCTGTGATCTCACGCCCTTTGAGTTAATAAAAAATAAAAGATAATTAAATGTCCTTTTTAGAAAATTTATTTATTTATTATGTAAAAATATCTTGATATGAAATGAAAAACAGGATATCGAACATAAACGCATCATATCTATTATAATGGAAAGGACCCTACTTCTCCTATTAGTTACTGACCAATTTCTTTACTCTCTTCTATTAGTAAACTAATTGAAAATGTCATCCTGAACCTTCTTAAAAATGAGTCAAATCAAAAGAACCTTCTCATCCCACAGCAATTTGGATTTACAGAAAAACTTTCTACAACTCATCAGCTCTACAATCTCACAGAAACTGTTGCTGAAGGATTTACCTGGAAATATGAAACTGCTGCAATTTTTCTTGATGTGGCCAAAGCTTTCGATAGAGTGTGGGTTAATGGATTGATTTACAAACTCATTTCTTACAATTACTCTCCTTATTTGATTCAAGTAATTCGTAACTATCTTTCAGACAGACACTTTGTTGTCGCAGTAGGGAATACTGATTCCTCAATTCGTGATATTCACGCTGGTGTGCCCCAGGGCTCTATTCTAGCTCCTTTCCTCTATAATATCTTTATCAACGATATTCCACAAAAGAACAATATCAAAATTAGTCTTTATGCTGATGACACTGCAATCTTAACGCAAGGCCAAAAAACTTGCACTATCCAGGAAAATTTGCAAAAATTATATCATTGATTTAGAAAAATGGCTCATTAACTGGAAGATAAAATTAAATGTGGACAAGACTGAAGCAATTCTTTTCACTTGCAAAAAAATCCTATAACCCTCCTAATATTAAAATATACAATAATTATATCACCTGGTCTAAAGAAACTAAGTACTTAGGAATTATCCTTGATAGTAAACTTAACTACAGATCGCATATCTACAACCTTAGAAATAAATTGAATACTCAATTTAGAATTCTCTACCCTTTAATCAATAGAAATTCAGCTTTACCTCTTAATCTCAAAATTCTAATATATCTCTCTTATCTTCGTCCAGTATTAGCTTATGCAAGCCCAGTTTGGGGTTCTGTCGCGCGTACAAATTTTGAAATTATTCAAAGGCTTGAGAACAAAACTCTCAGAATGTTAACGAATTCACCCTGGTACTTTCGTAATGACGATATTAGACGAGATCTCTCGATTCCAAGTTTAAGACAATTTGTTCACAAAATTTCTACTAAATTCTATAATGATATGCGAAAAATTAATAACCCTGTATTAAATATCCTACAAAATTACGATTATGATATTTCTTCCCACAAACATAGTAAAAGACCTCGCACTGTTCTAAATATTTTAAATTAATTCCTTACAACTGCCTAGACGAAAAAAGTTCGCTTTTCTCCTAATTTGTCATTCGGGGTTATTACATGCAACTGATTCCATCAACATCTACATTTTTGATATTTTTCATTTTATAATTTTATTAAATAAATAATTCTCTTTTTTAAAAAAAAAGGCATTTAATTATCTATTTTGCTTATTAACTTAAAGGGCATGAGACCACCGCTATGTTTCAACATTTTACAAAGAAGGAGCTAGTGGTCGCTACGCGGCCAAGGATCTCCGTAATAATCTACAATAATAATATCTATTATAAGTGATTTTGCTAAAAGCAACGCATTGCTTAAATGCCATTAAATTTTAATGTTTAGCTTTTAATTTAAAAAATAAAGGAATTCGAAAGAATTTAAATCACTGATTTCAAGTGAAAATGCTATAAAAAAAAATTGTGCATCAAAATTTATAAACCAATTGTTGCTATTGTCCATGGTTTCTTATTAAATTGTAATTGGATAATTAATTTTAAAGCAGCGTGGGAAAAATCCAATTAAAAACAAAAGAATGAACTATTTTTAAGGAAGTATATAAAATTAAAATAACTGGGAGAATTTTGAAACCTGCATCAACGGCTAGTCATAATAGAAGCATAAAAATGTTCTGTAGATGAGCCAACGAGTTAAATCAAGTGATTCTTAAGTGAGTATGATCTAAGATTCTTAGCTTATCTACCTGATACCATTTATTTATTTATTATACTGCATTAATATTCATCATAAATATCAATGTAATATTAATAAAATAAATATAAAATAAATTTTGAATTGCTAAAATGTTGTCTATATTCACTACTCTCAGATTTTAATGCTCTCTTATATTTATTATTAGCAAAACAATAATGAGATATCTATTCCAAAAGTATTTAAAAATTAAATGAAATAAAAAATAATAGCAAACAAAGTTAAATAACAATAAAAAATTTTCACAGTAACACAGAAAAGAAAAAATCAATAATTCTAAAATCATCAATAATTTGTCAATTACCAACTTTCGTTCAATAAGATATCAAAAATCGAGAGTTCCGAGTAGTTTAAACAAAGTATTTTGGCTATGCAGCAGCCACACATTTTTGTCTTGATATAGCAGAAGCGTTGCTTTAGGTCAATGCCCATTGAAATATTATACCACTCATGTTATATACAGTGAGCCACAAAATTGAGTATACACCTCTAAAACTTTTAGACTTCTTCCAATTACAAATTAAATATTGATTTAAATAGATAAATTTTTATCCTAGATACTTTAACCTCTGCTTTACCATCCTATAATAACACAATTCTATAGTTAACTTATTTATTACGAAAAAAGTTAAGCGATTCGAAGAAAAGATAGAAAACCATGCCACAAAATTGAGTATACACTTCTTATATTTATAAATTATGCCACCACTTTTTTAGTTTCAAATTTTCTTTAAAGAGTTTCAGGAGTAGCTGCCGCTTATGACACTTGCTATTGCACTTCAACACTTTTAAATAGTATTTTTTCTCATTAAAAATCGTAAAATGAGCTCTCGTAGAGAAACTACTGAATCTGAGCGTTTATGGGTTGTAAAATGGTCGAAAGAGAGCAAATCTCTTCGAGAAATCGCTTCGTTGATTGGTGTAACTCATGGTGTGTCCAAAAAATACTACAGAAGTATAAAAAAACTGGATCTGTGGCCAATATTCCTGGAAGAGGACCTAAAGAAATATTGAGTACTAAGCGAAGAGGAAGATCATTCACTCAGTAAAGAATATCCGAGGGTGAGTGCCTCTAAACTAGCTTTATCGATGTCCTCGACAATCGGGAAAAAGATCTCAGTTGAAACAATTCGACGTACTCTTCACCAATATGGGTTTCATGACCGTGCACCAACACGAAAGCCACTCATCAAGTATGTGAATAGACAAAAAGAGAGTGATTTTCGCCACAGAACATAGTTTAAAGCCTATTTTCTTTCTGGAACACTGTAATATTTTCTGATGAAAGTAAGTTTAATCTTTACGGAAGCGATGGACGATTAAAAATATGGACAGAAGCTGGGAAAGCACTGGCACCTAAAAACACCATTAAGACAGTCAAGTTCGGAAGTGGATCTGTCCTCGTTTGGGGTTGTATGTCGGCTGGAGGATTTGGAGAGCTTGTTTTTATTGATGGTATTATGGACAAACATGTATATTTGGGGATTTTAAATGATAACTTGAAAAAAAAAGTGCCAGTAAGTTGGGGCTTGGGTCAAGCTTCATATTCCAGCAGGACAACGACCCCAAGCATACAGCGAATATTGTGCAGTTATACTTGCTGTACCATTGCAGAAGCAATTACACACTCAGCCCAGTCTCAGACCTAAACTTCATCGAAAATTTGTGGTCGAAATTAGAGAAAGCTGTACATGAGCTCGAAATCACAAGCAAGGAAGTTCACAAGAAGGTTCTGAGAGAAGAATGGGCTAAAATTTCTGTTAAAATCACTAAAACACTAGTAGAATCTATGTCCAGAAGATCACAAGCTGTAATTCAAGCAAAAGGTTATGCAACAAAATATTAATTTGTACGTTAAAAGGAAATTAATAAAGGTGTATACTTATTTTTGTGGTGCTGTTTTCCTCTCGTCTCAGATCTTTTATTTTTTCGTAAAAAATAAATAAACGTAACAATTTTATAAGTATAATACGGCAAAGCATAGACTAAAGTATATAAGGTAAAAAATTCAATCATCTTAAAGCAATATTTAATTTGTAATTTCAAAAGTCTCAAGTTTCTAAGGTGTATACTCAATTTTGTGGTCCACTGTATATACGTTGACTATAGAATATATTATACCACTCATGTTATATATATATTATTAAATTAAAATAAAAGAGAAAGGTAATAGAAATAAAATAAGTGTAAGTAAAAAAACTGAGAATTAAAAAAAAAAAAAAAGAAATATTTATATGTAATGAGAAAAAAAAACTATAAAAATAGAAGGAGGCATACCATTAGGTGGGGTTTTTCAATAATGGCACTTCAGGAGAAAGAGTGAAGAGAAAACAACGTATTATATTTTGAGAACAGTACACGGTTATTTTCTATTTTTAAACAAAGAAATATCATACCTAGGAAGAGAATTTAAAACCGAATTGCCCAGCCCAGAGTGTGAGAAAGATTATTGTAGAGATTTTAAGTATGAATTGGCGAATGTTTAGGAGGTTAAGCAATTGTCTAATATCCTGATTCCTGAAGTTCCAAGGTGAGTGGGTAATCATACGAAGGATTTTGTTTTCAAGTTACATTTTTTGCTGCAAAGCCCCAGGCTGTATTTGCAGAAAGTAATCATTTCGTTCACTAGGAATAAATTGTTTTTCTGTACTGTCAGGAGTTTTTGTAAAAATCTCTTCATTAAGTCAAACAGCCATCTAAGCTCTAAATAAAATTTTTATCTCCCATACAGAATAGTGCAACAGCAAAAAAATATTTACAATAAATACCATTTGGCATAAAAGTATTTATTTCTCTTCTCAATTAGTGATACAAAGAGGACATTTAAAAAAAAAAAGAACAGGCATTTTGAAGAGCAATACTAGCAAATAACGTCTGCACAATAGCAAATGCTTATCTTTTGAACACACATTACATTCAGAATCTTCATTTCAATATTGTTGTCCTTCGCCTGTGAAGTAATTTATAGGGAAATGCCATATTACAAAAATGCCGTCAAATGTAAACTGATTTTAGATTTCATGTCTCACCACAACCACAAATCCATTGGCGTGAGATCGAAGGATCTTGGAGGACATGTAAGCATGAAACGACAAGAGTTAATTCTGTTGTGTTAAAAAATGTTAGATAGAAGACGTCACAAATAGGAGAGAGTCATCTTGTATCAATACGACGAAAATTCGCGGTAGGGATACCTGAAATCATGTACTTAATTCGCTAAAACTGCTTCTTATTTAAACATCAAACGTCAGGTTCAACAGACTCCTGTTATCTTGACGGCCTGATGGTCAATTGACTAGCGGTCTGACCTTTGGTACCACAGGTTTTAAATTCGGATCCTGGCGGGGGCAGGGATGTTTGTGAATGGTTCGGAATCCACTTTAGACTGTAGGTCCTGGTCTATTTAGCCTAAAAGTGTGCAAAAATGACCGTAAAGTGACAAACCAAACCAAACTAAATCTTGCGATGGTACGCGTTTCATTGTTATCCACCATCTACCATCATGCAAAGTGTCATCGCGTGTGAAGGAGATCACGTGGAAAATCTGTGAAAGAAATAAAATGTTTTGCTTTCTGTTGCTTCTGTGTAATTATTGGTATTAATTATAGAAATCTTGTCCCTTTGTAAACGTAATCGTAATTGTTAGAGTTTAGCTATTGTTTTTCATATAATTCTTGAGTACATACCTTAAACCAAAATTTCATTTAGTTAGTATGAATGGTATGATAGCTGGGGAGTCATATATCAAGAAATTTTTTTTTATAACCATCCTATATATTAAATATAACAAAAATAGAATTTGATTTTAAAAAATTTCATCTGCTCAACATTTTTTTATATAGATGCAGTAATATTTTTTTCTGCATTGTATTAATTATTAAACTATTTCCCAAAATTCAAGAAAAGTTTTTAGTTATAATAAGAATTGAAATTATTCCAGAAATCAAATTAAACTAAAATAAATTATTTTTAATTATTTTTATTAATAAATGCGTATTTTTATTATTTATAATCATTTTTTCAAATTTATATTTTTAGATAAAAGATTTTCTTCAATTATTCATGTTCATAAGAATTACGGTCGATTTAATAATTTTTATTTAATTTAATATATATTTTTAACATTAAATTTTTCGATATTATTTTATACTTGAGTAATACATTTGCTTTTACTTTTTTAGCATCTTTTCTTTTTTAACTTATTAAACAGTACATTTAGAATCAATATTTGTAGATTTATTAGGAATTGTAAATTAATATGAAATAAAAATCAAAAGAAATATATTTTGTCAGTGTACGATCGTTTACTTGCATCAATAGGATAATCTAATATTGCATCTAGGCTGTATTAGTTCATTGCCATTAAGTAGCACAAAATATTAAGAAATTTTAGAGGAAAACACATGTCTTGGAAATAAAAGTTTTTCCAAGAGGGAATCTTTATCAATCTTAGTCAAGTCAGATTTGCGGAAAACTAAATTTGCAGTACAATTAGATTTGTTTAGAAAAATTTGCAGTACGATTAGAATAAATATTTATTGATTTATAAGGAATTATAAATCAATATGAAATAAAATTAAAACAAATACATTTTGAGTTTCATGGTGTGGGTCTGAGGGCCGAGTATATAGCGCTCTGGAGCTCAGTTTCACAGATTTCGGGTTCGAGTTCCGGTGGTGCCATGGAGGTTTATGGCGGTTCGAAATCTACTTAAAACCTTAGGTCCCGGTCTAATAGGATCATAGAGAGTTGTGGGGATAGTGTTACTCGCGTCCGTAGCATATCTTCAAGCTACACGGGCCTCCTGGGTAGTGCTGAATGAGTAACAGTGTTCGTTAGTACAGCCCACACGACTTGTTTTCTTCAAGGCTGGTTTGCATTGGGCTGCTAACAGGGAAATGGTCAATACGATCGTAATTAAAAAAAGTTTCATCATGCACTTTACATGCATCAATAGAATAATCTAACATTCTATATATATTAATTTACTAGGGGCCCGATGGCCGAGTGGCTAGCGCTCAGGTTCTCGGTACCACAGGTATCGGGTTCGAATCCCAGCTGTGCCATGGATGTTTGTAGTGGTGCGGAATCCACTTTAATCCGTAGGTCCCGGTCTCCTATGACCGTAGAGCGTCACAGAGCCCAATCAGACTTCTTCTCAGCCACATCATGCCCAATCTATAAAAGGGCCTACTCAGCTCTAAGGCACTAGGTGTACTAGTAGGTGTTTGTATGTAATTAAAGCTATGAGTTCTCAAACCTGTGCTTCAAGAATATCAACGCAACCACATGTACTACTCCAATTTGTGCTACTTAATTCACTGTCATTAAGTAGCACAGAAAATTTTTAAAAAAATTGCAGTACAATTAGAATCCATATTTATTGATTGACTAGGAATTGTAAATCAACATGAAATAAAATCAACACAAATACATTTTCAGTTTCAATAGATAAATATTCTATCTGTATTAGTTCACTGCCATTAAGTAACACAAAATATTAAGGAAAATACAAGTTTCAGAAATAAAATTTTATTCTAGAGTGAATCTTTATCAATCTTAATCAAACCAAATTTGAGGGAAAACTATTTCAACAGCTTCTTATCTTCAATCGGAACAACTTCTTATCTCAAGAATTAAGCAAACCCCGCTTGATTCTTATCACTTTCAAACTCGTTTAGATACTTCAACCATATTACACGAGAAACCCAACTAAGTAAACGTTCTGGAATTTTTGAGCCATGTTTTTGATAATTTTTACATCTGTGTTAGTTAGCATTGTTCTTTTTCTGCATTATTTCTTCACAAAAGTAGATGCTGACTTGACGCTATATGTTCATGACTACTTGGACAATATTACAAGTAAGTGAAATAAAAAATAACAAATATTATAAAATTTTTGAATAAAACTAAAAAGTTTTAAGCTATTGTAAGCCAATGCAATGGAAATATCCAGGTAACCGTTATAAAAATATAATGGTAAGCGTTAATATTATCGAAACTTAATCAAACAAAAAGGAATCCAAAATAATTAATCTAGACATATATTTAAATATTTCTGAAAATGTCAAATAAATTAAATTTCTCTTTAGTGATAATGTAATACCAGTTTGTTTATTATATAAAAAATTTTTTTTTTTACCATTTTATTCATGAAAACATTTAATATAAATAAAGAATCTTGTTATTTTCAATTTAAATATTTTATGAAAATGTTTTATAAAATATATTGGGATTTTTTTTTTTGAACAAAATATATAATTTAAAAAAATATGAATTATATTAATATACATTTAATTATTTTAATTATTTAATTAACTTAAATAAAAAGTCTGTGTCTTTTTAATATCAAATAAGGGATTTTTATGAAAGTTATAACAATAGCAGAAAGTATTGTCTGATCTTAAAGTCGATATTCATAAATTGTAACTATGATTCCTCCTACGCATTGGGCGGCCTGATGATCAATTGGCTAGAGCTATGGTCTTTGGTGCTTTAGGTTCGAATCCTGGCTGTGGCATGGATGTTTGTTAGTGGTTCAGAATCCACATTAAACTCTAGCTCCCGATTTAATTAGCCTAAAGTGTACACAAAATGACTGTAGAGCGACAAACCAAATCTACGTATTGGCGAGATAGCCTCCTGTGACGTTCAGGATAAATGGTCAGTTAGCCTACAGACTCTCACCAGGAGAGGAAATGTATTTTGCGCGTACTTGCGTATTTTATTTTCGGCTTAGAAGTGGAATCCTACCAAGAATATCAAATTATATATCTTTAAATGTGTTAAACATTGTCTTTAATTGTACGCGTGTGGTATTTGTGTGTGTGTAAATAAAGCTGTGAATTCTCAAACCTGGGTTTCTACCACACCCGATTACAATCCAGGTACCACACTACAATGTGGGGCCCGCTCGAACTGAAAACATTACAAAATTTACTAACAACTTTTCAACAAATGAAAATACATACTTTTACTAAAAATGAACACATTGCTCAGTTAATGTTCAATAGTGCCAACCTGCATCATTAAATTAAATTCTGCTAAAGTGCGTCTAAAAAACTAATTAATTGCTAAAAATTTTTCTTCCTTCCTATCGTTGTTATCAGATGAAACGGATTTCAGAGTCGAATATTATTCCAAATAATGATGAACACAAGCCCATCTTGCAAGGCTTTTAAAAAACAAAAAATCTGTTTAAAAAAAAAAGGGCCGTATTAGTTGTGAATAGTGTGGGGCATTAAAACAGATGCAATGTTCCCAAATTGAAGATAATTCGTTCAAAAGACTCGAACAGCATTGTCCCTTCTACTTCTTTTTTTTTTTTAATTCGTAAATGAAAAACTCCATTTGTAATCATTGAACTACTAATGGATGATTTTATTGTTATTATTATTATTATTATTATTACAGAATCATTGATCAAAATTTTATTATTAATATTATTACAGAATCATTGATCAAGGTTTTATTATTATTATTATTATTACAGAATCATTGCGAGGCAAGGTCGTATGGATTACTGGCTCCTCCAGTGGCCTTGAGAGCACCTGGCGTATGAACTCGCTCGCCATGGCAGCAGGCTCGTTCTTTCCGGTACCAGTGAAGAGAGACTCAATAAAGTGAAGACAAAATGTATTGGTGAGTATAGGCCATCCTCAAAAACTGTTTGAGGATGGCCTACAAATGTTGTTTCAGCCCTTAAAAGAAATATAGATACTTACAGTGTCTGAAAATTCTTTTGAAAGGTCTTTTTCTTGTATGTGTATGTGATAATCTTATGCGATTTTAAGGAAAAATAATTGTCTATCGAAAAGTTTATTTAAAAATTAATAAATTGAAAATGATACGATGATGATTGAAATGTTGTTTCAGCCCCTTAAAAAAAATAGATACTTACAGTGTCTATCTTTTTGAAAAGTCTTTTATTGTATGCGTAAAAATCTTATGCGATTTTTTTTTTTTTTTTTGAACGGTTTAATAAAAAAAAAGGATATCGAAAGTTTATTTAAAAAACTGTTTTTGAAAAATGATTTTTTTTGGCAATTTTTTTTTTTTTTTTTTTTTTGTTTACGAACCCTATCCACCCCACAAAACTGGTTTGAGTGTATTTTCATTTAATTAGCTTTAATATACGCATTTCTATTTTTTTTTTTTTTCTTCAATGGCACAACAGCCCCACGGTAGGCCAAGGACGTCTGCCTACTGAAAGATTACGAAATATGAGAAGATTTTTTTTACGGGGTAGAGTTATTAGATCTACACCCACCGCTCTACAGTCATATTAGATCGCAAACCTAGGGTTTAAAGTGGATTCCGAACCACTACAAGTATCTATGGGACGGCCGAGATTCAACCTCGAAATCTGTGGCACTGAGTTCCAGAGCGCTAGTCCCTCGGCCATCAAGCCCAATATACACATTTACAAGCTATTAAATTTTTTTCTTTATAATGCCACTAAAATTAAACCAATTAGATTTGTTGCCCCTCTTGTGGTAATTTGAAAGGAAAAGAGAAATATTTTATCCAATTTATTGAACTGCTTTTTAAAAGGGATTAATTTTTTTATGCTCTGTTTTAAAATAATTACTTTTGCCCTTTTTATGCTACCAGGTTTGCTAGTATGGAGCATAATACATACTCTCAAACCAAATCTTGAAATAAATGTGACGGAAGTTTTCTTTGTTTCTAAAATCTTACCGTTTTCGGGAGTCCCGGCGGTGCCATGAGTGGTTGTAGTGGTTCAGAATCCACTTTAAACCGTAGGTCCCGGTCTAATAGGATCGTAGAGCGTTGCGGGGGCATTGTTACTCCGCTTTCGTAGCTTATCTTCAAGTGACACGCGCCCCCTGGGTAATGCAAAGTGAGTAACGTCTGTGCAGAGCTTACCTTAAGGCATCCAAGACAGCTGTCTTTGCCAACTGCATTAGAATTTTTTTTTTTTTTTTTTACCGTTTTCGATAGGTCTATTAATACAATATAGGAAAAGAAAAAAAATTTTAGAATTTCATTTATAATTATCAAAACTTCATTTAATATTTCAATGTGAAGATTGCCGTTTTACGAAGTGTTCATTGGCAAAACAGTGCCAATTAATATGTGTATTGTTGCAAAAATTGACTTATTGAAATGCAAAGACTTCCAAAATTATAAAAATATATAACACTCCCTGACAAGAAAACGTAATGTTCAAGTATATTATTAAATACAAAACTTCAAAACGGTGGTAAGAGTTAATTCAATTGACATTCCTTGTTTAAGAATTAATTCAACAACTAATTTTATGATATTTTCCTGCTATTAAATAAAAAGAAATTCTTTCAGTTTATGAAGCAGAAAGAAATCCGACCCGTGGCGAAGCGGAAACGTGCATAGAGAAAGCATGCGCAAACTCGGATTCGAATCCACTGGTACAATTCAATTTTCAGACATGAGAAGACTCGGTGAAGATTGTGACAAAGTATGTAAACCGTCTGACATCGATATCCAGGCGGCTTGACTGGAGTTTGCTGATTTTTATCCGCATAACACACCTAATTCGAAGTAGTTTGTCCCTAAAAAGCTTTTCAGAGAAGGAATGTTCTTTCCTCAACAACCTTCAAAAGGCTTTTGTGGAATACATAAGTAAAACACAATAGCTGTCGACGCCCCCTGCCCCCCCCAAAAAAAAAAAAAACGTAAATATTTTTGAGTTGTGCCAATTCTTAATGTGTACTATTCATGGTATTATAATTGTGCAATATTGACGATTTAGCTACCTACTTGCCTGTTTGTTGACATGTTTCAATTCATATTTGAATCGCATATTAACATTTTATTGACAAATTTAAAGTCTACATATTTTTAATTACATGTTATATTTGAATTCCGTTCTAGAAATTGGTCTTACTGAAGATGACGTCTTTGTGCTTCCTTTTAACATGACAGATTACGATGTCCATGAAGAATGCGTAAGAAAAGTGTTACAGAAGTTCCATAAGGTAATTTGTAAATTTTAAACATTCATTGATTAATTGACTTTTTATGTTTTATTTTGACAACTATTTTTCATTTTTTTTTAGCTAGATGTGCTCGTCAATAACGCTGGACGTTCCCAGAGAGCCTCTTTCGATGAAATCGACATCAAAGTGGACAAGGAATTGTTTGATGTTAATGTCTTTAGTACCTTAAATTTGACTCGTAAAGTATTACCTCATTTCTTAGAAAATAAAGCGGGGCATTTTGTGGTAACAAGCAGCTGTGTCGGAAAATGGGTAAGTTGAAAAATTAGAATTTAATACGTAATTGTTCAATAGCATAGTGAATAAAATTTTTTTAAGATCAGCAGCTTAAGAAATTGTCTATTCTATTATTTTTTTTTTTTTCTTGGTCTTATGTTTGAAAAAGTGTATACGACTCAGCCAAAATATAACAGTACCTCTAGAGAGAATAAAGTTGCTCATAGACATAATCATCATTATATTTTAATAAATTTTGTCTACAATAAAAAATAATTGTTTAAATATACATATTTTTTAAATTACAATAAATGAAGGAAAAACCAAATACATGTTTTGCGGAAAGAGAGATTATCCTGATGATTTCTTTGAAATCGAGCAACATAGATTCGAAAGTGCTAAAGTTTACTTACCTGGAATCTGAGATAGAATATCAAAATGAAATCAACCCCGAGATCCGAAAGAGAATTATTGCTGCCAGTCGCTGCCTATTTGGTCTTAGAAACCAATTAAGATCCCACCTGATTAAAAAAAAAAAAAAAGAACTAAAAATTTTACTGTACAGAACTTTCATAAGACCAATATTAACGTATGCATCTGAAACATGGTCACAGCAAAAGATAAAATGTTGGCAATCTTTGAAAGAAAAGCGCTACGAACTGTTTTTGGCAGTATCAATGACAATGGAAATTGGCGAAGAAGATACAATTTTGAACTTTACAAATTTTTTAGAGATATTAACATTCTAAAATGTGTTAAACTGAACAGAATGAGATGGGCCGAACAACTCATGAGAATGGGAAAGTGATAGAGCTGCTTTTGAAAGTTTCAATGCAATCCCTTTTGGACAACGACCAAAGGGAAGACCGACTCTGATTTAAGGCTCATTCTCATCGAGGCGAGAAACGTTGAAGATTCACGCGGCAGGCAAGAAAATTTTTTTCGACCCATTCACCGCGAAACTTTAAAAATAGCATTGCGCCTAGTGAAATTCCGCTTTGAGTTGAAAGTGGATCAACTCGAAGCGGTGAATTTCAAACCGGTTTCAGGCGAACGTGGTGAGGCTAGTAATTGGTCAACGCTTCTCGCTTTAAAGCCTCACGCCTCGGTGGGAAAGAGCCCTTTAATGTTATTAAGATAAAAACTGGAGGTCCCTTGCCAAAAGGAGAACAGCCTGGCTGGAACTTTTAAAGAACGCGAAGGCCCACAACGGGCTGTCGAGTCAGTTATGATGATGATGATGATGACATTTTTAAATTTAATAAAAAAAAACCCACAGCTTTATTGCAAAAATATCTCCAAATACATTTCTGAATCACTATATGAAATATTAAATTGCCAGATGCACAGTAACTATGTAGTTTTACTGAGAAATAATACTTGTACGAGTTAATTGATAGTTCTAATAGTTGGTAATTATAATATGGATTGGAGTGGCATTGATAGAACTTTGGGTTTCCAAGCTGGGGGGTTTAATTTGTAACTCAACTAAAGATGCACACCAAAAAATATTCGTGTCACTGTCGGAGAAGGCACGATAAATATATAAGCTAGAAAGGCCTTTCATTGGACTTATCCAATGAGTGAAGCTCCAGATGACCTTTTTTGGTGTGTTCATTTCAAATTAGTGAGGCAAAATGTGAATGCAATGTAATGGGCCTTATGTGGTAAAACCTGGATAACATGGAATCTACAACATATCTACAGTTCTAGTGACGAATAACTCAAGTCAAAGTGCTGGTATTAGAAAATGACAGAAAATACTATATCGTGAACATTTTAAATAAGTCTTCATATGAAGATATATGTATTGATTAAACAAAACTTTTAAGTAAAATTTAATATTTTAATAAAAACACACATTTCTAACTTCTTAAATTTTATCTTGAAACTGAATCAATATAGTGGATTTAATATTTCATCCTCCATGTTCCATGAGAACAGACTGCAGTACATTCACATTATTTCACCGCAGTTTGGAGTGAGCAAATATACGCAAAGGAAACTGGAAGCATAATAATACATAAGCAAGATAACTGTCTTCAAAAGTTAATTTTTTTAAAATTTCATTATAAAATATAAGTGCTTCATATTATTATACTACACTCATGTCCATAAATTAAGGATAATGAAGTTCAGGCAAAGAAAGAGACAGAAGCAAAACAAATTTGACTTATTTGTAAAGTCTATTTATTAAACAAAAAAGGTAAAGAGCAAAAAAAGATGCAATATGTTGGACATAATTAATAAAAATTGCGATTTTTACTCCTGGAGCAAATTTCAAAAAAGAACCTATTTACAAAAAACAGTATAGCATGGTTAGTATGATGGTTAATATGGAGTATGTCTCCCGGACGATGCAATACAGGCCTTACAACGCCTAGGCATGCTGAGTATCAAATTATCAATCTGATCTTGGGGAATATTACACCACTCATCAAGCAATGCCCTCCGAAGTTCCGGTTGACAGGTGGGAGGGGGTTGGCGGGCTGAAATTCGTCGTCCAAGCATATCCCACACGTGCTCTATTGGATTCAAGTCCGGTGAGTATGCTGGCCAATCCTCCAATACGGGTGAGAGGGTCAATACGGGTGATATCCTCCAATTAAAGGCATTCGTCTACAGTGTTTGCACGGTGAGGACGGGCGTTGTCATCCATAAACAGAAATTCAGCACCCATGGCGCCCCGAAACAAACGTACATGTTGTTCCAGAATGACATCCCAATAGATGTGGCCTGTCATCGTTACATTCTGAACATGCAGGTCAGTTCTGGAACCAAGAATAATTCCTCCTCAAACGAGCCATCCTGCACCGCCGTAACAGTGTCGTTCAATGTTGTTCTCTTGGTGGTAACGGGTACCTGGCGCTCTCCATATGAAAGTCCGGCGAGAATCAGACTGCAAACTAAACCTGGACTCGTCGGAAAACTTCACACAAAACCACTGTTGCGGTGTCCACAATGCATGCTCTCTACTCCAGGTTAAGCGCAGGCGACGGTGAGTTGCGGTAAGTGGAACACATCTGACAGGCCTACGAGCATATAGACCAATGTGCCCTAAGCGTCTGTACACGGTCTGCCTTGAAACTGTCGTACCGGTAGTTGAAGAGAGCTGACGAGACAGGTCTGATGCTGTGCTCCGTCTGTTTCTTTTGGCAGTAACTGCTAAATACCGGTCCTCATTTGGCGTTGTAACTCGGGGCGACCTGTGCTGTAATATCTACTCACATTACCATCATCTTGGAATCGTTGCCAAAGCCTGGAGATGACACTCTGGGCGATTCAAGTTCCTCGGATACTTCCATCTGGGTACGTCCACATTCCAGTCGTCCGATAATTCTACCATGTAAAAAATCATCAAATGCTTCCTTTGTGCCATAACTATGCGGTTATTGCACTGAAAGGCTTTTAAAGTGCTTGTGAACTATTTTACTTCTTTGCCACCATTCATATATATCCCTCTCTTACACTCTCGTCATTGTGATGTACTATCCGCGCCATCTGGTGGTTTCCTGTAATTTGCATATTCTTCTTCAAGATGTGTGTGATAATTCTACAGGTGAAATTTTTATTTTAGAGTTCAATTTCTGTGTGATTCTGAATTATCCTTAATTTATGGACATGAGTGTATTTAAGTATTATCATTTTGTTCCCTGTAATTCTCATTAACTATTGCGATTTTTTTTCTAGGAGCAGCATCTTCAGCTTCTTACACTGGTTCCAAACATGCTCTTCATGTAAGTAGACATACAAATAAAAGCTAAGAAATTCGTTGTAATAAAGTTAAAATATTTCCAACATGTGCCATAGTGAAAGATGGCGAATTGTGAAAATAAAATTTCCATCATCTAATCCTGATCGATATGGTATCTTCTATCTATAGCCAAGTTCAAGACCTAATGAACTCAGACAAATTTTCTTCTTTTATTTTTAGATAAGAATTGCATTAAGTAAAGCTTTCCTCTCAATTTATTTATACCCTAACACTTTATCACAAAAACTCTTTCATTTACCCTTTATCCTATGAAAAAGAACTTCTCTGAAAAATTATTAAAATGATTCATTTGTCTCTTTCATATATTTTTAACATAAAAATATTTTTTATGGAAAACTCAATTAGTTAAAAACGTCATGTAAAGTTACAAATAGTGGCGTAACAATAGGGTGGCAAAACGGCCAAATTACCGCGGGCCCCAGCGCGAGCAGAGAGCCTATGAGTACAAGAAAGGCCTGACATTTATTAATTCTGAATTTAATAAATTTAAGTTAGTAAAGTAATAAATTTAAAAAATGTGCATCAAGATTTTGATGAAAAATATGAATTCATTTGTATGAAAAATATATCGCATCTGGTAGTAATAGTAATAGAAATAGTTACGCACTGGTAATCCGATGCTAAGAACTTCCCGATTTCTTGTTCTTGAATAGCTACTTGCAAAAAAAAAAGTGTGAATTCCCACTGCCACCCATGTGCCACTGGGATATTTTTTAAATTCACTTGTTAGGGAATTCTCAGTTTTGCCTTTTATACATGAAAAAAAAGTTTTTTTCATAAGGGACTGGGTGATTTAAGAATCTTATGGAATCATTTTATGTCTGCAAGCTTTCCTGAAGTGTGCATTTCATTTATGTTATTTGCAACAATTCCTGTGACTAAAGCTAGTTAGTGCCGAGCGATAATCTCTCGAAATTAAAATTGATAAAAATCTATATATAAGAAATTCTATGGAACAAAACAGATTATGCAATTTGGCTATTCTATCCATCGAATATTCTACGGCCCGAAACTTGAACTTTTATGCTATCATTTACACTTTTGCTGATCAGAAAGCCCGAAAAAGAAATTTTAATAAATAAAGTTTTTACTAAAAAAAGCCCGGTAATTTTAATTTAATGCCCCATTTAAATTAAAAATTCATAGTATCAACCAAAAATAATACGTATTTTATGTAGTACTTTATTAAAAGAAAATACAATGATGATACTTTTCATTGAGAGGTCCCCATTCAAAAAATTTGCCATGGGACTTAGATGGTATAATTATGCCACTGGTTACCAATATTTCATTCATGAGAACTATACCAAGCTTGTCCCAATATTTAATGTTATTTTCCTCTAAGCATTCATTGTGAAATTGAATTTGTTGATGTTAATTAAATTGTTAGAGATAAGAGTGTATAGAGATATAATGTTTTATATATAAAGAGGGATAATTCCTTATAATAAGGAAACATTTCTTATTATTATTGGATCATTTTGTGTTGAATAGGTCTACTGAAAATTCAATCTGTGCTTTTGGTTTTATGTAAATAATTTAACACAAGTATTTCTTTTCAATAGAAGTGTATTATTAAGACATTAAATGATTACGATAAGTTAAAATATATATGCATTATTTTATTTATTTATTTATTTTTATTTAGGGATATTTTGAAACTCTTCGAACAGAAATGACTGGAAAAAATATCGCTATAACGATGCTTTGTCCTGGTCCAATATTTTCCCATTTTTTGGAAAATGCTTTCACTGGTGCTACAGGGCAGGTTAGGTATTTGTAATTTTCATGGAATAATATTTAAAAATTTAAATTAAGAATACTAATGCTTAAAAAAGTTCAGGTGTATTGCAAATTTTTTGAATCACTGTTGATAACAGAATTGCGATCGTCAGACTGGACTGGAGACGACTGGATTGGGACAGATTGTTAAAGCTTTCACATTGGTAGGTGCAACCCCAACTAATTTGTAAGCAATTCGAACTGCTTGGTGTAATATGTATGGGTTTTCACCTTTACATAGAGCATATACAAGGTTAGTTACGTTTAATAGTTTACCCAGAAGGCAGTTCCATGTCTTTTTATGCTTGTCATTATTGAAATTTAAATTACTACCTCTTTGATGATGGCATAATCACAGCTATGTTTTGTTATTCCTCAAATTTTACTCTTTATTCTTAAAATAACAGATCAAATAAAAAAGTAATAAATAAAAAAAAATTTCAAAAAATGTTTTCAAAGTTAAAATAATGCAGTTCTTCAAAGTACATTATAGTAGAAACAAGCCCCTAAAATTTACTCAATGCCAGTCAGAAATGTTAAATTTTTGTATTATTATTGAGTATTTTTCTTGAAGAAAAGATTTTTATTTGCTTAATTTTTTTTTTTTTGTTTATTATTATTTTAACGTCTATAGAACTCGTGTACACTTTTATATATTACGAGCACTACTATACACCGATGGCGATCTATTTCATTTAAGAATAAATAACCTATTCTTCAAACTTAATTCTCTTGAAAGTATAGTTAAAAGCTTTAGATATTGATATCTGAGTTTTGATAAAAACTTATTTATGTATTTGAGTTTTAGGAGTAAAAGCAATGTCTATATTTGAGACATTTGTTTAACCTTCGCCTGTTACCAGAAACTGCAGTTCTCTTTAAAATCTGTAGATCTCTATCACTTATGTATATCACCAAAAACCCCTCAACGACAAGTGGACAGTGCCTTTCTGGAATGACTTTTAGGGGTGACTTATTTGCATGTCGTATTAGGGAAAAACCCGGAAAACTTCCATCAGACATCCTGACTATCGATGCAGACACTTTATAAATATTGTCCCAATCGCTGTCGAGTCCCCTCCTTTCTGAAAGCAGTGATTGCAACAATTCGGATTCGAACCTGGTTCTCCTCGCAGGCTACCTGCTCACGTTGTCATTGGGCCACGAATTGAGAAATGCTGCAATTTGAACTCGGAAAACAAGCTGCATTGTCATCTTCCTTATAAGCCACCCACTAGTTGTCCATCCGAAAGTAGAAATCATTTGTTACGCGATAAAAAAAAAACAGGCATTAGACCGAATAATAATTCTGCTCTTCAAAAGCGGGAAAAATGGAGCCTCACACATTTCTATTTTCATCTAAACTGCAACAAATTGGTGCAGATGTGTGTGCTCAAAACTTTCTCGCGCTAATAAGGATGCGGATTAAAATAGATATTCGCTTTTATCAGTCCTTCAAATTTTGTGTGTGTGTGAATGTTGAATGGATTTTCAAACTACTCCAATAACATGTTATATAGTGCAAAATGATGACAAATACAAGTAATATATCTAAAAAAAAATGAAGTCAATTCCTACTTTTTTTCAATATATTGCAGAAAGTCCTTTATAAATAATTTTCATTCACTTTTTTTTTAAGTTTCTCTGGGGCCATCTATGAGTAGATATATGCAACTTAAATCAAAAAAAATTAAAATTAATGAATTATATTTAATTACTGAATTAATATTTGAAAAACTATTAACATCAAGTGCCACCCATTAAAAGTTTAAAAAAATTGTATTTGAACTCGAGTGGATGAATAAAAAGTATTTTATGAACGATTGAAAATTTGAACAAGATATATAGAGGGAGAGTGAGCTAATAGAAGGAATTGAATAAATATGAAATAATAAACACCTTTTACATTTAACTGAATTTTGTCGTTTTTTATTTTAAATTTATTTTCTTACAGAAATTTGGCCAATAGCCAACCACCCAAACGATCGCAGAATGCCCACTGATCGTTGTGGTAGACTCATGGCTGTAGCTATAGCTCATAAAGTTGATGAAGCCTGATTGCTCTTCAACCCGTACTTACATTATTTTTATTTGGCGCAGTACGCGCCAACGTTTTTCAGGCAGTAAGTATCAACGCGAAAATTAATATAAATAATTTTAAATTATTTCTGATCATCTTATTATTCCTTATGAAGTTTTGGTTTTAGGAAGTCATTTTGTTGAAAACTTGACAGTGTCATTTTCCGAAACAAGTTACAATTAAAAATTACTAAAAAAGAACTGGAATGAATTGCTAAATAGTATGCTGCTTCTGATCTACGAAAAAGTCTCCCCCTTCTTTTCTTTTTGGCATTACAGTGAGAAGGAGGAGATTCTTTCCCAGATTCCTTCAAAGTATTCTTCCCAAACTCAGTTTTCAATACTGTTAACAGTACTGAACCAACATATTAATAGCCTATTGTAAAGTGCCAAGGTTCGTGTGTACATTAGTTAGTTCATAAAAAATAAATAAGGTATCATATGAAAGAAAAATAGCATGTATATATTTGGAAAAATAAAGAAAAATTGCAAGAATTAAAAATAAAGAATGATTATTTTTTAATAAATGAATATTAATAAACAAACTTTTAATGATTTATAAACTAATTTGCATTCTTTTAATAAAATTTTTTGTGATTTTCATTGTTGTGGATCTGAAGTGAGTTCGACTGCTCTAAAAGAGACAATAAAATAATTTAAATAAAGCACTTATCTATATAAAAAAATTAGTACTGAATTCACTACTGATTGGAACTAATTGTAAAACGAATTGCTTTTTATTAATTGAACCAATAAGATACAACAATAATATTGTTACAAATGTTTATTGGAATTATTTGTAGGATAAATAAAAGAAAGAAGGCCGTACAATAGCATTAGTTACTATAATTTAGCATAATATTATATTTACTATAATTTAGTATAATATTATATTTACTATAATTTAGTATAATGTTACATTTACTATAATTTTTGTAAAAATAAACTCTACTAGTAAAACTGTCTGTTAGAAACAATAGAATTCCATTGGAGATTTTAAGGATTTTTATCGTATGAAGCAATTACAGTGAAGCTAAATGTTTTTACCTACTATACGCAAAAAAATTATGGGAAAAATACGAAAAGTACTAAGAAACTTGTAATTCTGATAGTTCGAACGTTTTTCTTCTTCTATCAGGTAGAAGGAAAGGTGAGCATAATCTGCCTACCTAGAAAAGCACAGGACTACCGCGATCGTGAAAGATAATAATTAGTCTTCAATGTGTTCCAGCTATTGCATGTACTGAAAATCTACTATATCCTACTGTATGTACAATCATGGGACACTCTAAAATCTTCTAGGAAGTACCAGGGCGCCCTGGTGCATCGTTTCAGAACCCTGAACATAACTTTCAGCAAGTTGAAGCAATGGAAATTTTTTAAACATTGAAATCAAATAGACGCTAAAGCTTTTGGTATCCAACTAGAGAAGTTATTGCACCTAGTTTCTCGGAATTCTTCAGAATATTTTTGCTGTTTGGCATTTTTTATGTGAATAAAAGGGGAACAAATAATTGAAAAGGTTAGTTGTTTATAATGAAAGTCGTCTTTGAAACAGAAAACTGACAAGAAAAAGAGTAAATATATTTATTTTTATGTCTGGACATACATGGGGATTTGTTTGTGTGGTAATCAGCAGGCGGCGACATCACGGTTGCTTGTCTTTGACAGAGCCTGTTTACAAGGTGGGGGAGTATTCAACTTTGAACTCTGAACCCACGAGAAGAGGACAGATCCCCGTAGATGAAGAAAGGAAAAAAACGCTGGCGGACAACGAGAGGAGCGAGATTAGCAGGCTGCTGGCAAGCAGCGAGAGAGAATATGTTTAACACTTAATTAATAACTAATGTAAATATCATTGTAAAATAGCGTGTAATTAAATGACTTTATTTAAAGAAACATCGCACTTCTTCTACTTTGCAGTGGGTGTCTGTCAAACCCCTAGACACCCACTGCAAAAGTCCAGCCATTGTTAGACTGGTAGAGAAGTCTACAAAGACTGGGGTTAGGGCCGGGATGAATCTATTGGAAGCGGCAGAAGTCTACATACATTTCCCTGGAATACCACAAGTGCACCCTGAAATCTTCTAGGACGTACCAATGCGCCCCTGGTGCATCATTTGAGAATTCCTTAACACAACTTTCAAGCAAGTTGAAGCAATGGAAATTTTTTTAACATTGAAAATCATATGACGCTAACACTTCTTGAAGCCAACCAGGAAGTTATCGTTTCTAGTTTCTCGGAATTTTGGGAGTATTATCGCTGTTTGGGCACTTTTTATGTGAATAAAAAATAATAAAAAAATAATCGAAAAAGGTTAGTTGTTTACAATGGAAGTCTTCTTTTAAACTGGAAAAACTGACAAGAATAGAGTAACTATATTTATTTGTTATGTCTCAGCATATATTTCTCTGAATACCACATACGCACCCTAAAATCTATGAAGTACCAGTCACCTGGATCACCCTTTGAGAACCACTGCTTTAGAACATAACTTTCACGGAATTTAATTCACTTTCCACAGAAAAAGTATTCGGGCAGCATTTTTACAGAGGCGCGAGCAATCATTCGTAAGAGTTTTGCGCTTGAGTTCTTTGCTCGAATAATAGTTGACATCACCTTGCTAACGAAATTCACTTTTACTGTAATATTTGTTTTTAAAAATAATACTTGAAAGAATAATGACTCCTACTAATTGTTTTAATATTTTTATTTTTCCAGGACATTGATTGGGAAATTCTATACACCTGAACGTGCTGAAAAATTAAGAGAGGGAAGATGGTAGCGAGATCATCTGAAAAAAGAAGACGGATTTCTTTTTAATGTTCATGCATTTCTGAAGCATTTATGAAATAAATTTTGAGAATGCTTTTTTTTTTTAATGTTTTTCTTAACCCACTTGGTAGACAGCAACATCTAGATCAAGTCCAAGAACCCGTGTGGTCTCATGGAAAGAGGAAACAGGAGTGGGGGACTTCTGTTGTAATGAAGCACCAGTAGGTAGAAGTCTTACTTGGCTCCGAGTCGCTGAAGAAGGAGGGCAGTGGTTTCCGGGAGGACTTTTAAGGGTAATTACCCCGCATGTACGTATGACATGGGTGAAAAATCTCGCCAGATAGTCCGATTAAGAAGATAAGATGCCGAACATCACAAACGCCATCGAGGCTCCTCGTTTTCTGAAACAGTGTCTACAACAAAGCCGCCATCGGATTGAATCCCCGCCCGAATGCTCACCAGCTGCTCGCGTTGCCGTGAGTCGGCTATTTGGCTTGTAACAGTGTTTTTTATTTGGTTAAACGTTTGTGAAAAACTTCAGCCTGACAACGTGTTTTTCCTACTAAAAAAAGACAATAAGCAATTCTAATATCTTAAAAATTTAATTTATCATTCGATTAATGCAAAACTCAGTTTTTGATAAAACACTTCATCTCCATAGATATTAGCTTGGAACAAATTCAAATGTACAACCAAATATTTTGTCCATAATTTTCTTTAAAATGAACATTGAAATGTGATAAAATAATTATCATTTCTTATGTAAAAGATGATATGCATCATCTTAATAGTCAAGCACAACCTATTCTATTAGTATATTTTTTTCAGTGAGGAATAGAATTGAAAAAAAAATTTATAAATAAATTTGTGGAAGAAATAAGCTAGCAAATTCTTCAAATTTGAAAGATAAGAAGTCATATAAAAACGTAATAAATATGGCAAGTTTATATTGTTTCACTGCAAGGCTGGGGTTTAAAATGGCTTGATAAAAATTGGAATATTTTATTTTCAGTTCAAAAATTTTGCAAAACAAAATTCTAAAATAATTAAAAATTTGCAACTGTTAAGATTTTTTTTTTTTTATGAGGAAATTTTAAAATGCAGAAACTCATAAAATGCTTAATAATACTTCTTCAATGCAACTCTAATTAAAAAGCAGTTAAATACTCTTACAAGCATCATTGGTTATTATACGATGAAACAATTAAATCATCGGTGACTTTTTGTTAGATAATTGATAGTATTGTTTCTCAAATAACAGAATAATTGCTAGTTGTTATCATCTAATAAATGTCAGTTTTGCTCCGTGATTACAAAAATATTGATATCATTGAATTAAACATATATTATAGTTAAAACTCAACGTTTTTAACATAAAATTATTTATAAATTTGCCTACCTATGAAAAAAAAAGCTGAGGAAGATGATAATGATTATTTACATGATGAGATTCGCTTATGTCTCAAATTTCCTGCCACACGTTAAATAGCTTAAAGTTATTATTTGACATTTCATACAAAATTATTACTAAGGAGTAACTATCCCAACATTGTGTATCAACTTTCAGACAATCATTTCAATTAATTATTATTAATACACGCCACGAATTATAATAATATTAAGCGATTTAGGGTCTATCTATGGGAAAATAAATCTGAGACAATAAATTAAAATTACAAATCTTTGTTTACTAAATCAACTATCATTTTATTCTACATGTATCGTAGTAAAAGTTTCGATATTTTTAAGTAGATAGTTTTAATCTAATAAAAGTCTGAACGAAAAATGTTTGTAGTCGTAAAGAAATTCCAGTTTAAATATTAAGCAAAATAATTCACTGTTTCATCAAATGTTTACAGAAAAATTCATTGCAATTGAATTTTTAAAAACTACTAGACCTTTATTTTCTTAACGTACAAAAAAAAAAAAAATGTTTTGTAAAACATGAAAGGTATGTTTACAAGCAAGTCTTTATACTTTATGCACATTTTTGTATTACATTCATTAAAAAAAATTTAATTTGGTATTTAAATGAATAAATTTTATTAGTTAAAATGTATTTACTTTAGATCACTTTGCTTCTTTAACTTTAGATTTAATATAAGTTAATTTATGTAGCTAATTTGACAATGATTAAAGAAAAAAATAAGTTTAACAAACAACGGTTTAGTAAAGATCTTGAATGCTAGTAGTTTAAAATTCATTCTTTTCATTTAAAAATGAATTACGAATGAAAAAAATTAGATAATACCTTTACGAAAAACAAAGATCTTAAAAAAAAATTAAGTCTTACAAAAATAATATAAATTAAAAAATAGGAAAGATGGCACCTTTTTGATCTAATCCAATGATGCATCCTATCAATACTTGGATGAAATAAATCCTCATGTAGTTATTTCAGATTCATTTCAGATTAGTTGCTACATTTATCCAAGAAAATGCGTGCATAGTAGCAGTTTTTCTACTAGGACGATAGAACAAGTAAGAATCCACCATGCATTCTCACAAGAACTATATAGCGAACAGCGCGTGGAGAGAAAAGAGAAATGTTTAAATGAACTGAATCTACTCGTATACTTTTTATAAACTGGATCCACTTGCACGAGAACAATATAGCGGACCGCGTACGGAGAGAAAACTCGAGATATATGACAACCGTAGAGTGTTCCTTCATTTTAAGAATTAGAAGTTAGTTAGTCATGGCGTTGTTAGTTGTAGTTTAGGCTTCTCGTTATAGTATTGCTTTGTTTGTTAGCTTTACGTTGTAGAAAATAAATTATATGTATGTATCAATATCTCCTCTCAATTCTAAAATTTCAATAATCATATTCACCTTATGCGCATCGTTTTTCGGAAACTAAAAATTATACTTTCCTGAAAGTTTCAAAGTGGCAGATTATGCAGAATTTAACTAACGCCATTACGTTTTCAACGGCGAATACACTCGTATCCGATCTTAATCTACACTCGTGTCCATAAATTAAGGATAATTCGAATCACACAGAAATTGAACTCTAAAATAAAAATTTCACCGAAGAAGAAGAATATGCAAATTACAGGAAACCACCAGATGGCGCGGATAGTACGTCACAATGACGAGAGTGTAAGAGAGGGGTATATAAGGAATAGTGTCAAAGAAGTAAAATTGTTCACAAGCGCTTTAAAAGCCTTTCAGTGCAATAACCGCATAGTTATGGCACAAAGGAAGCATTTGGATAATTTTTACGTGGTAGAATTGTTGGACGACTGGAATGTGGACGTACCCAGCTGGCAGTATCCGAGGAATTAGGAATCGCCCAGAGTGTCATTTCCAGGCTTTGGCAACGATTCCAAGATGATGGTAATGTGAGTAGATGTTACAGCACAGGTCGCCCCCGAGTTACAACGCCGAATGTTGACCGGTATTTAGCAGTTACTGCCAAAAGAAACAGACGGAGCACAGCATCAGACCTGTCTCGTAAGCTCTCTTCAGCTACCGGTACGACAGTTTCAAGGCAGACCGTGTATAGAGGCTTAGGGCACATTGGTCTATATGCTCGTAGGCCTGTCAGATGTGTTCCACTTACCGCAACTCACTATCGCCTGCGATTAACCTGGAGTAGAGAGCATGCATTGTGGACACCGCAACAGTGCTCTTGTGTAATATTTTCCGACAAGTCCAGGTTTAGTTTGCAGTCTGATTCTCGCCGGACTTTCATATGGAGAGCGCCAGGTACCCGCTACCACCAAGAGAACACCATTGAACGACACCGTTACGGTGGTGCAGGATGGCTCTTTGGGGAGGAATTATTCTTGGTTCCAGAACTGACCTGCATGTTCAGAGTGTAACGATGACAGGCCACATCTATCGGGATGTCATTCTGGAACAACATGTACGTTTGTTTCGGGGCGCCATGGATGCTGAATTTCTGTTTATGGATGACAACGCCCGTCCTCACCGTGAAAACATTGTAGACGAATGCCTTCAATTGGAGGATATCATCCGTATGGATTGGCCAGCATACTCACCGGACTTGAATCCAATAGAGCATGTGTGGGATATGCTTGGCCGATGAATTGTAGCCCGTCAACCCCCTCCCACTTGTCAACCGGAACTTCGGAGGGCATTACTTGATGAGTGGTGTAATATTCCCCAAGATCAGATTGATAATTTGATACTCAACATGCCTAGGCGTTGTAAGGCCTGTATTGCATCGTCCGGGAGACATATTCCATATTAACCATCATACTAACCATGTTATACTGTTTTTTGTAAATAGGTTCTCTTTTGAAATTTGCTCCAGGGAGTAAAAATCGCAATTTTTATTAATTATGTCAAACATATAGCATCTTTTTTGCTCTTTACCTTTTGTTTAATAAATAGTCTTTACAAATAAGTCAAATTTGTTTTGCTTCTGTCTCTTTCTTTGCCTGAACTTCATTATCCTTAATTTATGGACATGAGTGTATATTGAACTTAACGATGAAACTTGAAGCATGACAACTTTAGTTTCCAATGCACAATCTTTTTATACTTGATTTTACTGGTACGATGGTTATCAAAAAAGAAATGAGACTGACCTTTGAACGGTGAATACCTCAAAAGCTGCCAATAAGGTAATGTCTCCAAAAGCAGCAAAGATTCCATAATAGCATATACCTTTTTTTCAAACAGATGATTGATTCAATTCAGGCTTAATTAAGTGTTCTTAAGAATGGGTCTGTCAGTTTTACCAGGAGTTGCTTAGAAATATCAGTCTCAACTATGAAATTGCATCATCAATAGCAGATAATGAAGCCTTAGCTATATCGACCAAATCTCAAAATAGGGGCCGTTGGAATGCGGTAAATTTTTGTGGAGCCAGCTGGGTGATAAGTTTCCAAATGTGGTAACCTGGGTTTCTTGTACTATTTGCAATTTATTTCACTTACAGTCTTAATCCTTTACTTGGCGCACTTTTGGCGAAAAGATTTTTTGACTTTAAATCTCAACAGCCCTATTCTGCGATATTACTGCAAAAACTATTTGAAAACTTATCTTGAACCGATCAACTTCTTTTCTCAAATATTAAGCAAACCTTCTTGATTCCATAATAACAATATTCAAAAATATAATTCAAATTTTTAACTATTTAAAAATATTAAATATTTTAGATAAATATTTTAATGATATTTATCTATTGTTTATTTTCCTTATGTATGACATATTGTTTTCTTTTGTTAAGTAACAACTTTCCCTTTTTTGAAAATTTTGATACATTTAAATTTAACTTTAATTAAAAAATAAGCAATAACGTTTTGCTTCTAGAAATAGAAATAAATTACAGTAAACATGAATTTTAAAATGCTGCATTATCTAAAATGTAATTTTTTTTCATTCTCGATCGAAACTCATATATTACTTGATACTTTTGAATTTAAATGAATAATTTATTTCTCACTGTATATTTAAAATAATTCCTATTTCATTTTCTTTATTTCCAATGGCAGATTATGAACAGTTACAGCAAAAAACAAAAAAAAAAAAAAAAAAAAAAAAAAACAGAGAATACAACAAAACATGCTGAAGCAGAGTTCATTAATCTAACATAATGCCAAGTTGTAGATCTTTTAGCCACTGAAAAGTGTTACCAGATGCACCATGGGTAGGTAGATCTACTGCGCACCTCAATTCGTATTTCATACAAAATAGTGTATTTAATTTAAGTATATAGGGTCAAAACAAAATTCAGATAACAAAATAACTTTTTTTCAATTAAATAATTTTAATTTTATTTCAAGAAATCTATTAAAATTCGATACTATTTTTCCGATAAAAATATTTAATATCAAAAATTCTAAAAAATTTAAAATTGCGGGAAATGGTAAATAAAAATTACTTATGTTTGAAAATAGTACAAAATGTGTTAAAAAATATATCCATAATTGAAATTTGCAATAATAATAATAATAAATAAATAAATTTTAAAATTCCATCCCAATTTTCTTTTTTAAATTTAGTATATATCTAATCAATTCATTATAATGCTATTATACCACTGATGTCCCTCGTCACCCTATAACAATTAAAAAGGCACATAATAGTATATTATTATGTGCCTTTTAGTTTAGTTTGAAGTTTTTTTTAGTTTTATTATTTCTACACCGAATCCATATTTTCAGCACAATACAACATCGAGCAAAATCGAATATGCATTTCCAGTACCATACAGCATTGAGCGTTACCGAATCCGTATATGTTCGATCCGAGTAAAAATGAATGATTCGTAACATAAGTAATGACGTACTGACTCGTTTCATTCCAACGGATTCGTCCCATCGCTAGTGTGTTGTTGTCATTGCGGCTTTGCTTTAGAGGTGAAAAGTGATTAAATAAGATTAACAATTTTTTTTTGTAATACAGACTTAAATATAATGAATCAGATTGTACCTCGAAGAGTTGCATCAGTTATGTTTGCGTAAGTTATTTGTTTTTAAACTTTTTATGGTACATTATATAGTTATCTCGTTTTTATCAAAAATTCTTTCATTATTTTTATTTTAAGTCTGCAATATATAAAATTGTTTTGGCGCTACGAATTGTTTTATTCTTAAGGAAATAAAGAAAGAAATTTCGTATAATACAAACTTTAAAATTTTTATCAGTTTCATTTTCAACCTTTTTGCGTAATAATTGTAATATATCCTTTATTTCTAATTTTTAACATTTCAAATTCATCTTTTTGATCCCATTGCATAAATTAAACTATAATATATTTCTTATAATTATAATTTATTGAAAATATTTATTGAGAACGAATATATTCTCAGTTCTAACAGGACTTTTGAAATTAAGCTTCAATTATTGAAAATTTAATTTAAAAATAGGATTCAGTATTGCATTTCTTTTGTTGGTGGTATATTTAATAATTAATTATAGTTAAAAGACTGAAAATACAGATCATTCTAATTTGAAAGGTATGAGATATTTTTAAACGTTAAACTTTCTCAATATTAATTCGTGTTGAATGCCCTAGTTAACAAAAATTGCAAAGTGAATTTTATTGGGACCAATTAATTGAAATGAGTAATTAATATATAATTTTATAGTAAATTTAATTGACTTCTAATATGCTGGCCATGCTTAACAGTAGCAAGAAGTGCAAAATTAACCCATTAAAATCAGTTTTAACCTTATCTTTTGTTCAAATTTTGGGCAGTTTCATTGAAATGAAAGTAATAGTTATAAGTTATTCGTATAATTAAAGTTAAAATATTCTAAAATAATAACTTATTGATGTTTTTCATATAAAAATGTAATATAACTATTGTCCAAAAAAACTATAAAGATAAAAAGTAATGTTTGGTGACTGAACAGGAAATTCAAATTTTAATATCATATTACATCTTTAAGGTAATTTTTCTACAATAGTAAATTTGATCGAAGTTAGAGTAATAAAATATTTTTTACACAATGATATTAAATTTATATTTTTGATATTCTGAGGATTATTTTATATTAACCAATTTCTTCATTTTATACACTCATAAAAATTAAAATATAAAAGAGTCTCTTAATAAATTACTGTAGTGTATGAAGAATTTTAACTAAAAAACTTTTTTTCTAGCCATAGCTATAATAAAAATTAAAATACTAACTAATCTATTTCATATTTAACATTACATTTAATAACCTTTCAAAATATTATATAAATAAAATTAAAATACATGTAGCTAAAAAAATGGAATTTGTTAATTTGAGCAGCATGAACCAAAAGCTGCAAATACTTAAACTTAGATGAAATAATTTAAGATAAAAATTACATTGCCTTAACCAACACAGATCAACTAAAAATTCAAGTAAAATTATTTTTGAGTATCAGGGAAAAAAAAAAAAAAACCTTGCTAATAAATATTGTATTTTAAACAAGAGTTAAGTTTGTTACACATACAGTTCAAAAAATCTGTTGTGATTCCAAAAATTTTCTATGGCACTTACAATCACCGCTGCATGTATTTAATCAACAATTTACAATAAAAAAAATCAAATTGAATTGATTCCTATGCAGGTAAAAAAAAAAAACTATTGCTTTATATCTCGTTTATAATATGTTCTATTTTTCAAATGAATTCTTATTAACATTAATTTTCAATGTGTTTTGTTGAGCTCCATTTATTTTTAAAGGAATTTTCCATCATTTCATTTCTATTTATTCCTTTATCAAACTTAGCTTTGATTAATTTTCACATGTTAGGTAAGAAACAAATACCATGTCTTTATGGCAATTGACTAATACAAGTGTTATTCCATATTATATTTAAAGATAAGCTTCTGTAATTCTGAATAATACTGGAAAAATTTATTAAATATATATTTTTGTAAAAGTCTGATTTGAATATATTTGTAAATTATTTTTAAATGAATTAATTGCAATCATATTTTTTATAGGTCAATGCGTTGTAATGGAGAATGGGGGAGTGGAGCGGGCAAAGTAAGATGCTTTAAAGAAATTTAATATATAATCTTTTAATGAATTTGAATATCAATTATTATTATAGAATGAAAATAAAAGAATTTATTCATTTTTATTTTATGAAATTGTGTTTGTTTTCTAAACCACTTGTGAAAATGTGAGTTTGTATCAGTTTTTTTATAGTAATGTATTTGAAAGGAAATTAATTTTAGAAAAAAATTCTTAATCTATATGTATGCTTTTACCTATTATTAAATAGTATATTTCGTTCTTTATTCCATTTATGCGTAATTATTTTCATAGTTAAGGTGTGTGATTTTTCTTTTTAAATAATGTGAATTTTTATTTTGCAATATTATTTTAAATACATTATCTACTATTATATTCAGAATTTTCATATTCATTAATTTTTCTTTATTCCAAAATTTATTTATTATCCTAAATATTTTTGTTTCTTTTTTGTTAGGGAGGAGGATCAGGTGGATCAGTTAGGTAAGAAAATTATTTATGAATTTTTTAGAGAGAAGCATTTTTTTTATTACAAAAGCTAAAGAATCAATTTTAATTACTAAAAGCTTATTAATTCCTCTTTTTTTCTTGCTTTAAAAATTTGGTGTGTGTGTGTATATATATATATATAATAACAATAATAGTTACAAATATTTTTAAAGTAAGAAAAGCAATAAATGTATTTTGATTTTTTGTATTTGAATTCTTTTTGCCTATTTATTTTTAAAGGGAACTAAAAAATATATTATGTAAGCTCATAGTAATTTTTTTTTATTATTGTATTATTGGAAATTTTTTTATAATTAATAAAAGTCATAATACTTAACAATAAATGGTTCTGTTTCTTTTTAAATAATTTGCAATTTTACTTAAAGTAAAATTTTTTAATTTTAATCCTTTTATACTCTGTTCAGTTTGCACTCTAATACTAATCAGCTTGATCAAAATATTTTTTTTTTCCTGCATAAAATTGCTTGGAGTATTTATATTGCATTTTATGAAGACAATATTTTTGATTTATTCAGAAAAAGAAATTAAATTAAATTCAAATAATTATGCAAAAACAAGTCTATTAAATGTATTGTAAAATATTGAATTTCTCTCTTATAGGAATTATACATGAATGTTAAACTTGCAATATTAATAATGTACCTTTATCCTGGAATAGAGTTTAATGTTTTTACTTATATTCTTCTACAAATAAAAGGAAAACAGAAAGACTAACACTTCTACTTAGAAAGACGAACACATCTACAAGATTTAAATAAAGCTTAATGTTTTATTAAAAATGTATAAACAATCATGTAAATTGATTATATTATTTAAAATGAGTGATAAATATTTGTTTAGAGGTTGTAAAAAATGTATTTATAAATGTAGCTTCCAGTTCTTTTAGTTTTACATCATCATAAGGTAGATAATCAACTCTTTATATTCAATAGAAATTTATAATTATTATTTTTTAGAGATGCTGGTGGAAGCTTTGGTAAGATGGAAGCTGCTCGAGAAGAGGAATATTTTCGAAAAACAAGTAAATCCTATAATATGTATGATATAAAAAAAGTTATACAGTTATAATAAGTTAATAGTTTTTTTACAGCAGCATTATGCTTACAACATAATAGAAATTGAAGACTTCATAAAGACACAGAAAATCAGTTACTAATTTGATAGTTGTTAGGTATGTTTAAGATTCTAAAAGACAATTTAATTTAACCTGATATGATAAATGTTACTAATTTGGCAAATGTAGTATTTAATCACGTTATAAAAAAAATTTCGCCAAACATTTTTGTAATTTTCACTTCTGTTCTATGTTGGATTGGATTGAGAGAGAAATTATATGAAAACTTATTTGAAAAATAAGGAATATTCTATTTAGCATCTTGGATAGGTTTTCTTCCAAAATGTATAAATTATAAGATTATTACTAATGTATTATAATGCAGCCAAAGTATTTTCATTAAAACTAATTAACACAAATATATTTTCAATAAATAGAAATTTCTTGTAATGCTGCATATAATTACAAAAATGTTACTATTTTATTTTCAGCAAAAAAGAACAGATTACCAAATTAAAATCACATTTAGTAGATGAAATTCATCATCATGAAGATTCAATTAAGAAATTACAGGATGAAATTCAGCGACACCAGCAGAAAATTAAGGAATTGAACAAAGATGAAAGTACCTTAGGAAAATAGATATTATATTTTTTAGTTTTTCTCTTTCCTTTTGATCAATACTTATGAAATTTGTTTGACAGTAATATAAAACAAAATACAGCATTTGTAATTGCAGCTTCTATGTGAAACTCAATAAAAGAATAAATAAAATTAAAACTTCTTTATTTACATTATATAAATTTAACATTTACATTCACGTTTTCGTCTAGGAAAAGGTATTACATCTTTAAGGTTTGAAATTCCAAGTATACTTAATAAAAACCTGTCAAAACCTATTCCAAATCCACCATGAGGTAGGTATTCTTCTCTTCTAAGATCAACATACCTGAAAAATTAAATGGTAAATTATTTACATTATATATAATATTGCACATTTAATTAGAAATCTAGTTTAGGACTTGGTATAAAAAATTGGTACAACTTTATTGCTTTTCAGCTAAAAAAAATTTTTGAATAAAGAACTTTGGTATACTAATTGAAAGCTTCAAATTATTACAAAGTTAATTTATGCCAATTCATCAAATTTAATTTTGACACATACAGGAAAATATCTTAGTGGGAAAAAAAGTCATAATACTAAGAAATTAATATGAATTTGAAATGAATGAAAAAGCATATACCATTCTAAACTACTATGATTAAAGGAACCAGTTTTCATTAACTTTTCTGGATCATCTTCTCTCAAACCACCACCACATATTTCTCCACCAAAAGCAGCAAATAAATCAAAACAATAAGCCTATATTTAACAGAAAATATTTCATGTAAAATCTGATAGTATAAAGCACATAATATCATTGAGAACATTTTATTTTAAAGTAAAACAAAATAAATTGATCATTTCAGCAAGAAGGCATGCATAAATTTTACAACAAATCTGGCATTAACTGTCATTGGCCTTTGTGAGAAAAATGAATAGATATTCCTTTATGATATCTGAACCTTCAGAATGAAATAGATTTATCCTATTGTAAAGGTACATTTCAATCTTTCCATTGATTTCATATTGTCTATGCTGCTGCTAACTCGTTTAGTTAACGAAGTTTTATTTTATATAAACATTTAATGCATTTTTTTTTTGTAATTGTAACCCAAAAATTTATGAAACAAAATATTCTACACATTCTACAACAATTATTTGATGAAGGAAATGAAAATAAAGAAACATTTTATCAGACAGTAATAACTATCCTAGTGATGAAAATATTGATACAAGTTATATAAATAATGAATTTGTACTATTTAAATCCGATGGTGATTGAGAAGAAGCAGTTGAAAATAAAGACTTCTAAATTAGCAAAGATAAATCAGATGGCATAATATACCAAAAGCTCATCTTTATGAAATTTCTTCTTATAATCAAAACTTGTGCATAAATATAGCAGATTAAATTGAATCACTGCTGAAGATAATAAATCTAAATGAGATCGTGTATTCCAAAATTATATCAAACTAATGTATGTCATTTAAGAACAAAGAAAAAGGAATGAGGGGAGAAAAAAGATTGCCAATATATTAGAAGAAGTAAAATAATTGTATATTTTAGATTATTATATTTGATAGGAATAAAAATAACACTGTGCCAATATCAAAACACTATTTTCACATGATTGTCCAGATATAGCTCATAAAAATATGTTATAGAAATTGCAAAAGCAGTTATTTCTAAAAAGATGATTTTGATTCAACAAGAAAATGAGAAATGAAAGGCATAAAGTTGATAAACTATTTGTAGCATGCATATGAATAATATTTGATTTTTTTTTTTTTTTTTAAGTAATTTGATTTGATTTTTTATCTCTTTTATGGTTGTTGTAATGGATGTAATAAAAAAAAAGAATCCATGTACCTTCAAAATACAGAATAATAAATACGGTATTACTATTATGAAATATATATCTATAAAAACATAACTGAAGAAAATATTGCATGTTTTAAGAGCTTTCTATTTACCTTTCAACAGTATGCTATAATTTTCTACAGGAGTATGAGGTGTGTATCATACTTTTCTTCATATAATATTTTCTTTGGTTATGCTTTTATAGATACAAGATATTTCATAATAGTAATACAAGGCATTTAAGAAATATATGTATAAGTACACCAATAAGGAAAATTAAGTTTTAATATTTGTTAACAAAAAAAACAACACATATACACGTTCAAAGGAAGCAATTATTAATGAGGAACAAAATTTTGTAAAAACAATATCAAGGAAAATTTAAAATTAGATAAGACAATTTTTCTTATTAGTCTAATTACTATCATCACTGTCTTTACATTCAAGACACCAAATTTTTGTTATCGAGTATTGCTTACATGTAACAATATCTTAAAAATATTATGTGGAAAAGTATGACACATACCACATACTACTTTAGAAATTATAGCATGCTGCAGAAAGGTAAATAGAAATATGTTAACTAAGTAATTTATTTCTTTGTTTCAATAATTAATAATAATGACATGCTTACAAATATTTTTAATATTTAAATTATAGTTTAAAATGGCTATCATGAATCATTATAGTAGAGAAAAAATATATTAGAAAAATATTAAAATTCATTATGATATTCCTAAATAGATAAAAATATATATAACTTCTGTATTTATCAGATTCCATAAATTAAAAATATATATTATTTTCATTTTATATATACATTTAAATTTACATTATATTTAATAAGGCCATTTTCTTTGTGACAGAATATAATTTTCAAGAGTTTTTTTTTTTTTTTCTCTATAAAATAGCTCTACTTTTAATGATAATACATTTTGAAAAATGTTTAGTCTAACACATGATAGTAATAATATTCAATTAAGATACATCTTCCAAGAAGAATATATATATATATATAAATTCTAAAAATCTATCCAGATTTTTAAAAATGATGATTGCTCTTGAATGGTTTCACTAAAACCTTTATTGTAAAGACATTTAACTAGTTATCAAATTATTTTCATATGTTTGTGTGACAATTTTTTTGCATTTTCACCATGTATCCACTGCAAAAAGAAATAATTTTTAATTAATATTTAAATACAAAAATTAAATCAAAAAGACTACCTTGTTATTTTCACCTATTTTCATATAAGCTGGAGTAAGTGAAGAAGGGAACGTACAAAGAAACACTGGAACATTATTACAATGTTTCACTAAAAACTGTTTATGTGCAGTTGCTATATCATCACCATACTATTAGAAATAATAATAAAAAAAAAAAATAGTTATGATATTTTTAATAAGGAAAAAAAAAGAATAAATAAATATAATTAAAAATTTTTTTTTCTCTGAGCATAAGAAACAGTTGGCTATCAATAATCGAAAAATAATTTTAAATAAAATTTACAATTTATGTAATATTAGTATATAAAAGAAACAATACTGCTGTTATACTTTTATATTTAGCATGTTAATTTTGTTATTGTTTATAAAAGTAAGAAAATACTTCTAAAGAGCACTTAGAAAAATAATTGTGCTCCTAAATTTCAAAACATTCCAACAATTTCATGTTGCATACTGCTAAAAACAAGCCATCTTTTTCAAAAATATTTACATCTGTATCTCAGGAAAAAAATATGCTACTAAATTCATATGAGAAAAGCAAAACATATATTTGGCAGACCATATATTTAATGATTCAAATTTTATGCTTAAATTTTGTTGGGGTCAAAGAATGGCCCTAATTTATTTTATGTGCAATTTCTGAAATACATGCATCGTTGTCAAAAGACTACCTTGCATATAGATTATATCATCGCCATACTATTAATGATATTTTAATAAGGAAAAAAAAAAAGGAATAAATAAATATAATTAATTAATTTTTCTTTTAGCATAAGAAACAGTTGGCTATGTATTTAAAAAAATTTCAGTGTTGAACACAAATCAACAATAGTAATTAAACAATTGATTATACTAATCCCTGTATATCACTTATGGCCTACTTTCGCAATGTTAAAGTATTAAAAAATATCATCAAGAATGGCAAAATGAATGCTTAATTTGTTATATGATACAATAATAATTTAGTTAAATCCTACTTGAAAGGAATTAAACAAGATTTATTACAAAATTTAATCTTTTAAAGCATTGATCTAATTTTAGTCACATGCTCTGCAAACAGAAATAGAATGACTAATAATTTATAATTTATTGATAATTTTAAGTTTTAAATCTTCATATTTTAGAAATTATTTTTAAAAATATTATTACAGGATAAATTAAAATAAATAATCTACTCAACTTTTTAATTTAAAAGTTAAAATACACACATACTAATCTTAGATTAGATAAACTAATTGCTATTTAAATATAAGTTGTTCTTTGATTGAGAAAGCCATTAGACAAATACATTCATTGCATTAGATATACAAAAATTAAAACTTTATACTTAACCCTGTATTAAATACTAGAAACTTCTATAATAAATACATTTTATGAGTAAACAGACATTGTCTAAATGCAATGATAATTACCTCTATAGGTTTTCTAAATGATGAATTATTTTTTTGTAATATACTAATGGCATCTTTGTAGGGCATCCTAAAAAAAGCAAATTTATCATAATATACAGTTAACACTAGTAATAAAATGTACATAAAGATAGTTAATGAATCACATACTTGATAAAAGATTTAGATACATAATTCTCCAGATATTGTTCATGCTTTTTAATATCTTTAGTAATAAAATTCAGTTCTTTAGGACAACGATCCATGACAGATTTTGTAACTTGTTTTAAACATTTTTCAACTACCTGAAATCAGAAAATAATCATGTTTAGGGTTTATGTTTTTATAAATTGATGACAAAGCAGAGAGTTCTATAAATAATTTTTTTTGTTACTTAAAATTTTTTTAATTAATTTAAATACATCAATTATTATTTGATAAATGTTTTAAGAAGAATACATTACATGCGAACCTGACGAAATAGAAATTTCAGCATAGTTTTAGTTTATTGTTTCATATTAAACAATTTTAAATGATAAAAAAATGTGATAATCAACAAACAATCATATATGTGTGTTGCTGTATGTATGCATGTATGTATATATATGTAGATGTATACATATATTTATATATATAAAACTAATTTACATGAAAAAATATAAATGTTTCAAAAATTAACTAAAAGCACATAAAATTGATTTAAAAATGGAACATTGCATATAAAAATTTATAAAACTTATATGTGTATTTTAATTCTTTTTTGATAATTATTAATTAGAATTTGAAAAATTTTTTTTTAAGAAGATGCATATGATTTATAATTAATCTAAAATCCACACAATAAATTTTTAATTACATATTAAAACAACATAAATTAATATTAATAATACTACAAAAATAAAAAATGAAAAAGAATTAATATAAAAATGTTACTGTTAATTTACATTCATCAAATCATCAATGCTTTCAGTATATGCAATTTCTGCTTCTATCATTTGAAATTCACTTGCGTGGAGCCTTGACCTTGAAGCCTCTGTTCTGAATGCTGGACCAAAGTTATAAACTTTTGGCAAACCACTAGAAAACATAACATAAGATAATGAACTTTTATTTTCAATACTTAAGAAAAAAAAGTAATTTTTGATATTGCTCAAAAGCAAAACCAGAATTCAAATAATTATTAGGAATGATGATTTTACTGATTGTTAGTGCAAAAAAAAAAAAAAAAAAAAAAAACATACATCATGAAAATGGAAATCCTAAATCACTCAACTTAGAACAATTGATACTTGATTGAAACAATATTATAATAATATTAATTTCCTTTTTTTGCAACTAATTATAAAAAAAAATCCAATATTTAAAAAATTATGCATACAACCAAAGCTTTTGAAAAATTATTTTTTTTTTCTAAATTTCATTTCTTATGCCTACTTTATCTTACAGCATGAAGTAAAGTAAGTATGAAAACATGTTTTGAAGAAAGGATTTTAGATGTCATCCTTAAAAGTTTTTTAAAAATATGTTGTATATTATTCGTGAAGTGTAATGTCAAGGTAGAAAAGAAAAAAACTACCCATATATTGTAATATTTTTGATTTATTTAGTAGAAAATCTTAAAATGGCTTTATTTATACCCGTTTTTACATTTAGATAAAATTTAGAGAGAACCAAGAGTTTTACAGGATTTAATTGAGACCTATTTAAAAATAAAAATTATATATTTAAAAATCTTTTATCAAAAAACATCAAAATAAAGCTGTTTAGTTAAAAAAGATACCATGATAGCTAATTAAAATTCCCAAAACACTTTTTATAATGTAAAAATTTTTTTAATTAAAACGTTTTCAATATTGTAATCATTTACAAAGTAAATCAAATAAAATTATGCTTTATATGTGGGTTTTCTAATAACTACATCTTCCATAACACATGCAAGCCAATTACTCTAAAAAAATATATATCTCAAGAAAAAGCATCCCTATAACTTTCTTCTCTTCCTGTAATTCTAATAAAGCAACAACCCTTCCTTCCTTTATACGAAGCATCCTGGTAATGTTAAAGCTCAAATATGTAACATATCAGAGTCAAATGTTTTTGTGTTCAGTACCTGGTATTTAAAAAGAAATATTGATGTATTTATACAACTAATTTTTTAAATAAATTTATTTTTATAAAAAAAGAATATAAAGTATATTTTTTATAAATAAACTTGAAGATATGAAAAATTTACAAATTTTGAAACTTACCTAATTAGTGCCTCTAGGTGAAATTGTCCAGATCCTGTAAGAAAAGTTGGAGCCCCAAAATAATATTCTGAATTGCCAGATTCCTCATCTTCATCACTGACATTCCCCTCCTCATCATCAGAGACAGTCTGAGTGTTTTTGTACTGGATTGTTCATTTTTTTGGCAACATTTCAGGTGGTAGCTCTTTAAACTAAATAAATGTACATACAATATATATGTACATTATCTGTGCAAACACAAACAAATTTACCAACCTACAGGCTGAAACAGCAAGCAATTTATACTTTAAATGTTTCAGGATTACTATTATCCTTGGATTAATCTTGTGTCTTAAGATTCCTATTTTTTTCAAGAATGTATTCTTTGGGTTTTTAAAATTATTTTTGTATTTAATTAATTCTAATTTTCTAGATTAGAAAAATAATGTAATTTTAAATAAAATAAAATAATTAGAAGATATATTATTAAAAGATCTTAAAATAATTAGACAACATAGTATATTTTTATTTTATTGCCTTCTACTCTCACATATAATGGACATGATAATAGACATATAAAAAAAGCTAGTTTATCCAAAAACAAATTAGTTTTGTCTGAATTAGATTATCTTGAAATAAACATTAAGAGCATATTTATCCATTTAATTAACTTAGTTGTCAGATTACACACTCATTTGGATAAAATTTTTCATTGCAGTTAAATTGGATGAATAATGTAAATAATAAACTCTCTTTTCCAATATTCAGGAAATAATATAATTTTAATTATTTATTTATATTTTTATGACATTATGATTGAAGTCTAATCTAATCAAAAGAGAGAGAAATCATTCACAGAAATTTTGAAAAGCAAAATATATGAATATATATATATATTCATTATAATTATTGATAAGAGACAGAAAGAACTGAAATGTGACAAATAAAGATAGAATATAGATTATTATGCTAGATTAACCTATTCATCTTCAGTGAAATTCAGTTCAAATTAAATTAAAAAATGTTGAATAAAACTATTTCTAACTCATTATTGCTTTTTCTTCTTTTACAGTATTTTTTGTTGAGGGGAAATTCAGTTTTCAACAGATGTCTCACCTTTTAGTTTCATAATCTACAGTATTAATCTCGAAATCAAGTTTTTTTACAATTAAAAAATTTCTTTCAATAAAAAGTTTTTAGTAATAATTTTTTTTTCTTTCACTATTATAAGGCACAAATAACTTTAAAGTACAGGTAAATTGTATTATATTCCAGGACTTTCCTTTTGTGTAAACAAAGAGAAAGTTTTGCACACCCAGAATCAAGATTGAGTTGAAAGTCAAAATCACAATTTAGAAAATAATCTGATGAAGTTTATGAAAACATAAATTTTTAAGTTATTAAAAAATTGATCATTAAACAATTTTTAATCAGGTATTAGATACAATTCAGTAGTTTTAGAAGTTCTATTTAACATCAAACGTAGTAGCAGGATTCTCAATTAATTCAATACTATTAAGTTACTCATAATACAAGATTTTGAAGAATTTAAAAAACTATATTGAAGACAAAATCAAAATCAAAATGAACTAATTACAAACATTGCAAAAGCTCCAAATATAAACTTCTATATTACAAAAGAAATAATAATAATAGAAAAGATACATAGAGAAGAAAAGTAAAACAAGAAAATGAATACTTTTGTTAAATTATATTCATCAATCAAGATTAATGATAATTAGATTTGGAGCAATTCTAGCTAAGGACAACACCTCCATCCCCTTCCAAAGGCTGATTTTATACAAGACTAAAAGCAGATTTTTATAAACATTGCTATTTTTGTGATAAATGATCACAGATTTTATGTTTGCACCACTCATCTCTGCCTGGTATAAACTGCTTTACATTCACTCATAAAAGTGTTTTAAAAATCAGGAAATACAGATTTTTCTTCTGTTTTTGAAAATTACAGTGTTACACATTTATTTGAAGTGAATTCATCACATAATAATAAGTGAAAAAAAATGCAAATTAATAATAAAGGTGAAATTATAATTAAATACATTTCCCCTAGTTTCATATTCACATTTTATGTAACAACATACAAACATTAAAAACCTTAATTTGAATAAAGGCAGAAACGTTTGCTGTTGATAAAATAAATAATATATCTTTCAATCAGGTAAAATATATTTCAGATAAAAATAATAATAAAATAACAAAAATATTTATTGCATGGATTTAAACAGTTTAACGAATATACAAATATATGTAACTCAAATATGTAGGATGTTTTTAACAGTAATGTAAATGCATTCATATTCCTTTTCTAAAAAAAAAAAAAAAAAAAAATTCTGATGATAAAAATACAACAGTTCTGATAATACATTTATTACACTAAAATTTTTTTAAAATGTTTGTTGAAAATTTACTACTTTAACAAATTTATGCTGCAACATTCAATAATTATAATTAAAATAATTAATGTATTTACTTCAGCAGTGAAAATTTCTCTTTTCCTTCACAATCATTTTGGGTAAGAACAGGTGTGTGATAGAAACAAAATTCTTCCTCCTAAATGTAATAATAATGTAAATTGTAAATTACATGTTTAAAATACAATGTATTATTAATGTACAACTTTCAAATCCTTATAAAAAAATTTAGAAAAGAAAACTTTTATATTTTTAAAAAAATAAAATATAAATCTAAGTAGGAATTATTATAAGATCTTCTATGCTGATATCTCTAAAATTAAAATGTAAATGTAAAAGAAGAAATAACGTACAAATAAACATGAATTATTAAGTATGTACATAATAAACAATTCTTTATAAGTGTATTCCATAATAAAATATTTTTTTAGAATAATCAAACCATCCAAAATTTTATTATATACATCATTGTATAGTTTTATACATCATCATACGTATATACGTGTATTTTCACATGTCATTTCTTATTTTCATTTTCATCAATTTGCTTACTTATTAAAAATCCTGGTTTCTTAAAAATATATTGGTTTATTTTAAAATAATGAAATTTTTCCAATCAAGCAAGTATTTATTTTATAAAATATTTTGAACAAAAACTTTTTAGTTATTTATATTGAATTAAGTATGAATATATATAATTTTAATTTAAAACTAGATTTCCCCATATTTTACTTTTAATATCAAATTTACAATAAATTTAGATATATGTAGATTATAAGAAAAGTTACTTGGAAAAATTTATGTACAGCCATAGAAGCATGGTTTCTAATGGAAGAAATACACCAAAATCTCTTTGTTCTTGGTCGTAAATGAGGAAATTGCCTAATATATTCAGGAGTATAATTATGATTATCTTTAAGTGGATGATTCTGTAAAAAAGAAGGAAAAAATGTAAAAAATAACACTTGGCTTTTTCCTATATCAATACAATTAATTATTTTTTAAACATTGTTGTTAAATGAAAAATCCATATTTATGGAAAAAATATATTGATGAAACAAAAATTTAACTTTAAAATAACAATAATCAAATAAGGAAGTGGATTTATTGCAAGCATTAAAAATAAATTTGAATAAATATTTGATAAAAAAATATAAAAATCAATCATTATAAGCTAGAAAGAAAATTAATATATTGTTTAAAATAGATTATTTTATAAAAGAATAAACAACAAAATACTAGTTATCAAAGTATTGTAAAAAATACTTAAGATTACACATTTGAAGTTAAAAATAAACATTAATATTTGAATTTCAAATATATCTTTAAATATAATGCCTTAAAAATATTGTAAAATGATGATAAATAAACAAATCAAATTTGACATTAAATTATTTAATAAATAAGATAACACAAAAAATTTTACTTCAGGTAAAGTTCCGACTGTTTCCCAAGAATCTGCAACCAATTCAATTTCTTGGCCTTTATGTGAACTTTTAACAACTAAACCATGTACTTTAATTGAATTTCCACAACTTGGAATCCTAAATAAATGTTTTATTTTGTTTAAAACTAGAAAACTTCAAAAAAATATACTTTAATGTAAGCTTACTATTTGTTAAAGATAATTTTTAAAATTCTTTAAATTAAAAATGTGGCACAAAGATAATAAATTTAAAATAATTTAATTCAAAATTATATGTCCATTTAAATTTTTTTTTAAATTTATAAATAAAAATTAAAAAAGTACTTATGATAACTTTTTCATATGAGAGGCCTAATTAACTTAATTTTAGGATTGCTTAATTAAAAATTTTATTTAAAACCTGCTTCTAAATTAAAATCAAATTTAGATCCCCTTTAAAGTTTTCTTAAAATGCAATTAATAAATACATGATAAAGCTTTAAAATATATGCTATTAATTAGATATTTTGAAAAATAATGAATTATACTCTTTATCCTGAACATTTATCACAATCTGTAAACGATCAAAGCATGTTCCATCAATTAAGTCGATAAAACATAGTTCCTTGTATTTTCTCAATGCCTGAACTCGTCCCTGGAATAAATTTGTAAGAAATATTTTAGAGAAAAAAAAGAATAACTTCAGCAAGAATAATATAATATGTTATAGAAAAAAATTGTTAGAAAACATCATAATTATTGCATGATAACATATTTTTGCACACATATTAAATTGATATAATACTGAAGTTAAACAACAAATATGAATATTAAATCTAAAATTATCAGTCATATATTTGTATGAGTGTAGCTTTATACATTTCAATGATGGATTAATAACATAAAAATTCTATTGGAACTACTATTTCAAAATACTTAACAATAATATTTTTTAAGTTTTCTTAATTAGAAATGAACGCTGAACAATTACATACATAATATATTAAAAAGAAACAGGTAATACAGTTTTATTTTGATATACATTCTAAATCCCTTCTAGATCCTATAATTTAAACAGACATATCCTAAATTATTATTTTTTTTTCATAAGGAATTACTGAAAAATGATTAAATTCCCATGAAAAAAAAAATATTATGGTTATTCCCATATACATTGATGGAGTTAAATAAAATAATTTAAATGATTCTAAATACTAAAATACAAAAGCAGTTAGATAAAATACATACATAAATGAAAATTTACTAAATTTAACATTTTCTTTCCTGCCACTTTCCCAAATTGGACTTGGTTGAGGATCACTAGATCAGATATTTACTAAAATTCTGTCCTTAAGAAATTTATTTCTGTAAATAAGTTTTTATTAATACATTCATAAACTAAGTTATAAATATACTTTTTAAAATTAATTACCCGCACTAATATTTTTTTTTGATTTACAGGCTTTTTTGACAAAGCTTCTTTAACTGTGGTTAATGAATTAGTAGAGTAGAACCGTTTAAATAAAATTGGTGTAATGAAAGAACGTAGCATTGTTAACGAAAAGTAATAAATAATTTTTGATTCTTCACTTGAAACACGAAATTCCCATTATTTGTCAACAAATGCCGGTGTTGCCAAATATTAACTGTAAAATAATATACAAAGAGAAATGGCTTAAAGACAGGCACAGATTCTGTGAGGTAGCCAATCAAACCAACATTACATAAACCAATGAGAAGGTGTGTGGAGAAGGATTCCTTGACTTTTACTCCCAGATGCTAGGAATACAAATTGAAATATTTTTGCACTAAAAGTTCTAAAATTGTTCTCTCAAAACATGTCATTGATACAAGATGGGAATAGATCTTTAATCCCACTCAACATTCAATGGTATATGCTATAACAATTGTTTTGAAAAAATAAATTGACTTAATCGAGATTGTAATAGAAAGTTCCTCGTCGATAGACATGTTCTATTCGTTCATCGTTCTATTACAATCTCGATTAAGTCGACTTATAATTTAAGTTTTTAATATTATCTGCAATATGACGTACAACTGTAGAACAATCACCCTTAAGAATCCTCCGAAACTACTATTGTCCTGTTTGTAGGTGCTGTTCTGTGGGGATTGACTCATCACTTGTTAATCAATCATTTTCACCCCCTCCCCGAACAATTTGAATTCAAAATGGGCCACAATACTCTTGTTCAAATTTTGTACTTTACTCAATGTTTTAGATATACTTAAAATTATAAGCCAGCGAGACACACGGTGATGGTATTCCTAAATCTGTCTAAAGCTTTTGAACAAATAGTCTTGTGGCGGTATTGTAAAGGTTGCGTAGTGTTATTAAAAATCCAGACGGCAAAATAAAAGACGATAATCAATTTTCGCATTTGCACCTTTATTCCATTTCTTCTAAAGCCAACTACGTAATAGCAACAACGTTCTGTTTTCCTTCTAGCGGGGAAATTCCCTTTTTTAACAGTGAAAGTAGAAGTCGTTCAATGTGTATTCCATTTTCCATCAATAGGTGTCGCTACATCACTCCCTACCATTAACAAAGTTACGTTACTTTGAAAATGGTAGAAGAATTAATATATCTATACAAATAATGGCGAACAAATACACATTGATACAAATTTAAATTGCACAAAATAATTACAAATACAATTACATATAAAAATTTACATACAATAAATCAAGTTAACTTTTTAAAATAGACATGGACGAATTATAATTTTGAAGAAAAGTCAATAATGTCATTGAAACGAACAGGAAGTTTTACTTGTCTTCCACAACGTGTTGTTGTGTTTGGTTGTGAAACTTGCTGACTTGATATAAATGTTTGCTCACTCGGCACAGATGTATGATCATTTGACGACGTTGGATTCAGATGTTCATTAGGTTGTAACACATATGCCGGTTTTAATCTATCCACGGAAATATTAACTTGTTTATTTTTAATTGATAGAAGAAAGTTTTAGGGATCTTTGCAATACCAAATAGGGTCCTTCATATGGGGGTTCTAAAGGTTTTTAACTCTGTCAATTCAGAAACACATGTGAGCATGTGTACAAATCTTTTGGAATGAAGATCTTTTGTTGACATTTGTTTTTGGATTGGTATGGTTTTAAGTCGGCCATCTGTTTTCGGAGATTGCTTACAAAATTATCATCAGATATTGGCAATCTGGATTCTTCAAAGAATTCGCCTGGTAATTTAATAGTTTTGCCATAAACCATTTCAGCTATTGTATACTTACAGTCCTCATGTAGAGCAGCTCGCAAACCCATAAGAACCGTTGGTAATGTGTCCGTCCAACGAACGTTGTTATGACATCTAATAGCTGTTTTCAAGGTACGGTGAAGACGTTCAACTTTTCCATTACTCTGAGGATGGTAAGAAGACGTATGGTTTACTTTAACACAACATAGCGCAGCTAAACTTCGGAATAGTTCTGAAATAAAATTGAGGGCCTCTGTCAGTAATAACACAAGTAGGTACACCAAATCGGGTAATCAATGCTCATAAAAAGCTTTTGCTATACTTTCTGCAGTGGTATTTGATAACGGTACCACTTCCATCCAAGAGGTAAACCGATCAATACACGTCAAGCAGTATGTGTATCCATTAGAAGGTGAATAAGGTCCAATTAAATCTATATGAACGACACTAAATCTCTCATCTGGTGCTTGAAATTGTGAATATTCTGATTTGGTATGTTTAGTTATTTTATTTTTCTGACAGTTGATGCAAGTTTGAGTCCACTGTTTAACATCTTTTTTCATATTTGGCCAAATGAGTCTTTTAGTTATTTCTTTTACAGTAGTTCGAATTCCAGAATGAGCTAAACTGTGAATTTTATTAAATATTGTCATCCGAAAAATTTTTGGTATGAATGGTCTGATACTGGAAGTAGAGGTATCACAATGCAAGAGCTTTCCTGATGGCAATTGGTGTTCTTTAAAATGTAATGATTTGGAATGTAATTTCAATTGTTGCAATTCATCATCATTAATTTGTGCATCTGCTATCAAGTCATAATCAACAATAGGTGAATCGATGTTCTCAATTCTAGACAGTCTGTCTGCTACCACATTGTCTCGACCACTGATATGGTATAGGTTAGTAGAGAATTGTGAGATATATTGTAGGTGTCTTAGTTGTCTGGGGAGGCTTTATCATTGTTTTGCTTAAAAGCAAATATTAACGGTTTATGATCAGTATAAATATCGAAATCTCGACCTTCAAGTAAATGCTTAAAATGTTTAATGGATAAATATATACCCAAAAGTTCACGGTCGTAAACGCTGTAATTGTTCTGAGCATCATTAAGTTTTTAGAAAAATGCAATTGGCTTTCATCCATTTGGTTCTTTTTGTTGAATAACTGATCCAATAGCCCAATCAGATGCATCTGTGAGAAGTGCCAGAGGGTAATCTGAGTTGGGATATGCCATTAACGCTATTTCAGCAACATCTTGTTTGCATTTTTCAAAACTTTGTCTGGATTCATCGGTCCATGGTATTTTGCGTCGATCTTTTTTTGTAGATCCTTTCAAAAGTTCATGTAGAGGGGCTTGAGTTTTTGCGGCATTATTTATATAATTACGATAAAAATTGATCATTCTAAGAAGGAACGTAATTCGTGCATAGTTTCTGGCAATGGATATTCAATGATAGCTTCGATCTTTTGAGGTTGAGGTTGTGAGCCTTCTGCAGATATTTGATAGCCTAAAAAAATCTATTACAGGTACTCCCAAAACTGATTTGCTAACATTAATCCGTAGACCATATTTATCTAAGCGCTGGAAAACTATTTTAAGATGTGAACGATGTTCTTCCTCGCAAGAAGAGGCGATCAACACATCATCTAAGTATGGAAACACAAAGTCTAGACCATAAAGAACTTCATTTATAAACCTTTGAAATGTTGCAGGGGCATTTTTGAGACCAAAACTCATCACATTGAATTGATAAAGTCCAAAAGGTGTGATGATGGCAGTTTTTGCCTTATCTTCATCTGCTACAGGAATGTGATAATATGCTTTAGTAATGTCAATTTTAGAAAATATAGTTTTATTAGTTAAAATATGTTGAAAATCCTGGATTCGAGGTATGTTATATCGATCAGGTATAGTTAAATCATTCAATCTTCTATAATCACCACACGGACGAAAAGAACCATCTTTCTTTGTTACTATATGTAATGGACTTGCCCATTCTGAGCTAGATGGACTAATAATGTTATTGTCTAGCATATATTTAAATTCTCTTTTAGCTATTTCCAACCGTTTAGGATCTAATTGTCTTGCTTTTACAATTTATAGGTTGTCCTTTAGTTATAATATGATGTTTTACATTATGTTTAACATTTGAAACAAGAAAATTTGGTTTTGTTATATTGGGATACATAGAAAATAAATCAGAATATTTACATAAGCTGCTCGTTGTATTTACACTTTCATTAATAGAGATAGGTGCAATGTCACCATAAACTGCAAGGTTAGTTACACCATCAATTAATCTTTTATGCTTGATATCAATTAATAAATTGAACTTATTTAAAAATATGCACCTAGTATAGGTTTACTAATTTTGGCCACAATAAACGGGAATTGAAATTCTCGGCGCAAACCTAGATCAAGATTTAAAATTTCTGTACCAAAAGTATCGATTGCAGTATTATTTGCAGCATATAATTTATAGTCACTAATAAATTTGTGTTTAGAAGTATAAGGAATAAGACTTACGTCCGCTCCACTGTCAACCAAAAGCGTAAACCCGTTTTTTTGTCGTTGACAAATAGACGGAATTGACGGCAATGTGTTGTATTTTCAGCAGCAGAGTCTGCCGTTAATTCTGTTGCTGATTCTGGTTTTCCGAAGGATTATTTTTCCATGCACATGGAGCTTGGCATTTATCAGGAAAACATTTTTCTCGAAAACGAAAATGGTAATAACAGTATTTGCCAGAAGGATTATAATAGCGATTGCGAGACTTACTTCGATGAGAAGAAGAGTATCGACCTCTATGTCTTGATTGGGAACGAGAGTTCCTTGTGACACTCAGTTTTTCAAGTTTATTATCCAAAGATGCAATTTGTTGTTGTAACGCAGTTATGGCATCTGATCCTGATGAAACATTATTGCTTACGCAGTCAAGTTCTTGTTTTGGTTGCATTTCAAGAATACGATCCGCCATTAATGCCAGTTTCTCAATTCCTTCATCACTAACTAGTAAAATATTCCGCACGGAATCAGGCAATTTTTGTAGAAATAATGTTGTTAGCACTTTGTCAGCAATTCCATCAGTAGCCAGGTTTCTCATTTTTTGTAAAAGTTGACTGGGTTTAAGATCTCCCAAATCAAGTCCTGTAAGTAGTCTCTGAAGACGCTTATTTTCGCTTTCTTTAAAAGTATTCAGCAAACGTTCTTTAGCAGAGGTATATTTTGTTCGATTATCATCACTTATAATGTCCCACAAACTTTCAACAAATTTCGGTTCTAATTGCGAAACTAAGTAGTTGAATTTTGTATCCTCGGCTGTTATTCCACAAATTGAAAACTGTGCTTCAACTTGAAAGAACCATATGTCTGGTTTTTCTGCCCAAAAAGGAGGTATTTTGACACTTACCCGCGCTACTTCATCTTTTTTCGCCGATCCATTTGTTTCAGTCATTTTGTAAATAAATCACAGTTTGCAAACAATTCACGGGTCACCAAGTATGTGGCGGTATTGTAAAGGTTGCGTAGTGTTATTAAAATCCAGACGGCAAAATAAAAGACGATAATCAATTTTCACATTTACACCTTTATTCCATTTCTTCTAAAGCCAACTACGTAATAGCAACAACGTTCTGTTTTCCTTCTAGCGGGAAATTCCTTTTTAACAGTGAAAGTAGAAGTCGTTCAATGTGTATTCCATTTTCCATCAATAGGTGTCGCTACAGTCTCTTAAAAGTGCTTTTGAGATTTTGACATGACAGAGGTAGAGCACTACCCTGAACCTCGAAGTTTTTGAACAATCGTAATTTCTGTGTCAATTTCCAAAATAGCCTCTTAGACTTTTTCGAAATATATTGGGAATCTCCCAAGGCTCAATTTTGAGCCTCACCCTTTTCGCTTTCTTTTTAGTTCGGGGATTGTAAAAAAGCATCTGCTCATATAAAGTTGTACTCTTCTTTGGTGATGTTGTAATGTGAAGTAGCAAACATTAATGAAATAGAATCATTTTTTCAGTTATATTGAAACTTGAATTATATTTTTTGCCATACATTCATAGCACAGGACAACGTCTGCTGGATTTAGTTTAATGTATTTTAAACGAAAATACTTACTTTCTTTTATCAACCCATGAAATAACTTTCTTTCATTTTAAACAAATTTTGAATACGATTTACTAAAAATTATTCAAAAGATATTTTTCAATATTTGATTATTTCTTTTTTTCTAAATGATTGTTTAAGATGCCAATATATGCTACTCCAAACTTTATTGAAAAATGTGCTGATTCTGAACAAATAACAGTAAAAGCATTTTAAAATAATGTTAATAAATCATTTAAGTTGTTTTTATTTTTAAATCTATTTTGCATAATAATAATGTGCATTTCAAAAAAAAAAAAAATTTACTGAAATATTTCTGTTTCTTGAAAAATAGAAACCTTATAGCTAAAAACTGAATGAAATTTTTTGTTCACGTTAAAGTTGAATTAAAAAAAAAATAAGTATTGCAAAATAGTACCATTACTTAAAATAAATTAATTAAAAATGCCTTCTTTTCCCCCAATCTCTCCCTCAGAAAAAAATTAAAATTCATGACTATCTGTAAATATCTGAAATAAATTTTTGTTAATGGTTTTATAATTATTCAGATCGAGCAGCATTTATAAACTCATGTTTGTGAAAATTGCAACACCATGAAGGACTTACGCGAGTGAGCTGAAATTTTCAGGAAATGCAAATTAGCGCATGATATGCAAATGATTAGTATTTCAAATCCGTAGCGCATGCGTATGCTGAGCAGCGCCCTCTGAATGGCGGATGGATCCGAATAAATAGACGGCTGTAGCGAGGCGTGTATGGTTATCTGCTAGTGGTAAACGTTAGCTCAAACGTTACTTATGCCTCTTCGACGAAAGAGAGCGAGATTTGAACAACTTACAGAGTTTAAACGGGGAAGAATCATCAGCCTTCGTGAAGTTGAATTGTCTTATCGTGCAGTAGCCGCTCGTGTGCAGCGTAACAGCAGCACAGTGATGCGTCTTTGGAAGCAGTGGACGGACGAGTGTCGGACAACTCTGAAATCCGGGAGGGGACCCCGAAATGTGACGTCAGCTCGCGATGATAGACACCTGGTCCGCATGGCGCTGACGGACCGTACAGCTTCCTCTAGACAATTGGCAGCACAGTGGTCAGTAGCTACAGGTGTTTCATTGTGTGCTTCATCAATTCGTAGACGTCTTCTGCAGCGTGGACTGCACGCAAGGACTCCTTTATACAGGATCCCTCTCCCGCTAAACCATCGCCGCCTGCGGCTACAATGGGCCGCTCAGCATAGAGACTGGCGTGCTGATTGGCAGCATGTCGTGTTTTCTGACGAATCCCGCTTTAATTTGTGGTACCATGATGTCCGCATTCGTGTCAGACGCTATTCCGGTGAACGACACCTTCCGGAGTGCATTATCGAACGCCACAGTGGACGAACACCCGGAGTTATGGTCTGGGGTGCCATAGCATATCATGGATGATCTCAATTGCTAAGAATTGTGGGCAATCTGAACAGCAACCGGTACATTAGTGAAGTTCTACAGCCCCAAGCTGTTCCCTTCCTTCAAAGCTTGCCAGGCGCTGTATTTCAACAGGACAATGCCCGCCCTCATATCGCTAGGACTGTTCAATCCTTCTTTGCAACGTGGCAGGTACAGCTTCTTCCTTGGCCTGCGTATTCCCCGGATATGTCACCGATTGAACATGTGCGGGATTTCGTTGGTCGGCGTCTCGCTCGTGATCCTCGTCCTGTTGCTTCTGCAGACGAACTTTGGGTGCGCATACAAACAATATGGAATGCTCTTCCTCAGGCAGACATTCAAAATTTGTTTGACTCCATGCCATGTCGTGTAGCAGCACTTATTGCGGTGCGTGGTGGCTACACAAAAAATACTGATTCCGATCTCTTGTTATTGTTTGTTTGCTTTGAACATTTAATCATTTATTTGTACCACTACCACTCAACTGTGTATTAAATTTCATTCAATTATGACGATTCCTTCATGGTGTTGCAATTTTCACAAACATGAGTTTACATTTGTGTTCAAAATTGAGAGGATTTGCATATTTTGACAATTTAGTCAAAAAGTACCGAAAGAATGGCAAGATTAAATGTTTTTAAACGTAGATTTAAGTTTCTAGTAATGAATACGCAGGCGTGTATATGCGTGTGAGTAGTGCATATAGAGGAATAAGATTTATAAGCAGATATGATAATTTCTGCTCCATGTTTGCTCACACATCTCGCCGAATTCCACTTTTCAACATTCGGTCGAATTCAAAAGTAAGAGCTACATTTACTTCATTCAGTATGCCATATAAACTGACAAAAATAGATAAAAATTGAAATAAATTAAGTTTATTTCCGATTGACTATCATTTCCTTTTCATGTAGAACTTGAGATTTCACGTTTTCTAGGCGATATTCCCACCTCGTTTCTGATAATGATTTTGGAATAAACGTTTGAACTGCTCTTTTCATATGTTCCAGTGCATCACAGAACTTGTAAAAAATACTTTACAAACTTCTAAAAAATGAATTTTTAAATGTAAATTATTTTGAAATGTCTCCGAAAAAATAAATTATGACTTGCACAGGGTGACTTAAATATAACAATCTGCATTATGTTCTAGCTATAGAAACAGATGAGGTATACTGAATGTGGTAAAAATAAATCTTTTCAAGGTCATCCAAGAATGTCAAGGAAGATCGATATTTGTTCATTGCAGTGAGACACAATAGGACTTCAATAGCTTCTCAACTTTCTCAGGACTTTCAAGCGACGAAGAACCAAAGTTTTAAGAGTTATTTTCTTATAAAGTACTTTATGAGACAGGCCTATTTGCAAGAATACCTGTTATTTGCTCTCCACTCACTCACAAGAGAGCCCGTTAGCGTGATGCAAATAATATTAACTTTAGAGCACACAATACTGGGGGACTCTTTTAATCACTAAAAGGCCAAATTCAGCCTTACCACTGAATCTCATCATAGGTTCACCTGAGAGAAACAGGGACTCGTTTCCTATTCTCAAATATCAGAGAAAGAGATCATTATGTTAATAGAAGTTTGAACAGGCATTAATCATGTTGACAGATTTCCATGTCTTTATCAAAGATTCCGTGAAACATACGGAGATCTTGAAGTTTTCTTTTCGCCTCTTCATGAATGCTGTAGGCACTAATTTCATTTTAATGGATTACCATACACGTCCATTTAGGGTTCATCTGGTCAACAAATTTCTACAAATGAGGTCATTTGCCACATGCATTGGCTTGATCTCCAGACCTAAACCTTATAAAGCACATCTGTGGAGCGCTAGATAGGTAATTGCAGCTAACTACTATAAAAGTGAGATCAACTACTAAAATTATTCAAATTAATTTTTAATAAGAATCCATGTAGTGAGAGTTGTATAATTGAGAGAGAACCTACCTCCTTTTAACCTATTTTTTGCTCGATATTTGAAGCTCTGTTTTAAACCTTCCAGTACCAATGAGTTCTGCGCATAATCAGGCATGTGTAGCATAATTATGGTGCGGTAATTTTTTTTGTATTTTATCAACTTATACAAATAAAAATTAAATTTCTAAAAATTAAATTTATATTCCTAAATTCATTACAATCTGCCCAATTGTTGAAATATTCGTCCAAATGTAAAAATTCTCTTAATTTTGAACATCAATATGTATAACTTTTTATGCTTTGAATAAATCATGACAATATTTGTTTTTACAATCAGATTATGTATATATATATATATGCTTGAAAATCAAATTGGCATTAACATTTACAGCAGTTAGTTGTAAGCAGCAATTATAAGTTTTTTTTAATGCTGGGTATTTTGATTCCAGTTCATTTAACACATAAGCAAATAAGTAATAGATTCATCATTATCCATGGGGTGCCTACTCTCACATTTGGGCACTAAAACAATCACATTTATATACTTTTTATCAAATACGACTCTTATTATTCCGCCCTGTTTTTTATATATACATTTAGGCATGTATAAAAACTTATACTTCTGAATTTATTAATTCGATATCTCTTGTGAGTTGCAGTTTAATTATACTTGATAATGACTTTTATTGTTGGCCAATTTTATTAGCGACTGACTACCTTTGCAGAAATGAACAAAAAGTGTCCTCCGTAAAAGAATAGATTGGTAATACACATGGAGCATAGCATCTCAAATTATAATACACAGTCCAGTCACATTAATGTGACCACCTGTCAAAAGCCAGAATAACCACCTCTGGCAGGGCGGACCCCTGTGAGACGTGCAGGAAGAGAGTCAATTAGGTTTCTGAAGGTGTTCACTGGGATGTTGAACCATGCCGACTCCAGTGCCGTAGCCAGCTGCACTAGATTACGCGGATTTTGAGGATCCATGGCATGAACAACCCGATCGAGTTGTCCCCCAGATTCTCGATTGGGTTTTAATCCGGTGAGTTTGCTGGCAGGGGAGAACGATAAAGTCATCCTGGTGCTCTTCGAACCACGCACATACATTGCGAGACATATGACACCTCGCATTGTCCTGCTGGTAGATGACATTATTCTAACGAAAATAATTCGCATGTAGGGGTGGACATGGCCCGCAAGGACAGATGCGTACTTGTGCTGATCCATCGTGCCTTCCACAATGATGAGTGCACCCAGTGAATGCCAGGAAAACATTCCCCAAACCATAATTCTTCTCCTCCAGCTTGGATCCTTCCGGCAATTGTTGCAGGCTGTTTGCTTTCAGACGTTTCACGCCGTATACACCAACGTCCATCTGTCCGATGAAGCATAAATCGTGATTTATCGGAAAAGCCACCTGTCGCCACTCTGTGGACGCCCAGTTTCGGTACTGGCGTGCAAATTCCAGCCTTCGTCACCGATGATCAGCAGTCAGCATAGGTGCATTAACCAGGCGTCTGCTACGGAGGTACATGCGCAGCAAGTTTCGCTGAACCGTTGTTGAGGATACACTTGGTAGCCCGAAAGCATCTCCGTAGCCATCGTTCACCTCTGTCACCTATAGCCCGTGGTGCACCACATGTGCCACGCCGCTGATTTTGGATGCCATTTTGCCATGTACGGTATACTTTTACCACGGTGGCACGTTAACAGTTCACAAATTTAACCGTTTTCGAAATGCTTCCACCCTTGGCCCGAAAGTCAATAATCATGCCCTTTTGGACGTCGGATAAATCGTCAAGTTTCTGCATTACGCCAATGATTGAAATGCTTTCCGATGCCCTAGGACATCTTTTATATACACTCCATTGCAATGTGCTGCCACCTGCCTTTTGTGATTGGTTATTTCACGTTGACGTCGAAAGTAGGTGGTGGTCACATTAATGTGACTGGACTGTATATTTATGTATTACTTTTTATGAACGTTTGAAAAATTTGCCTTGTTTAATATTGATGAAATCTAATTTCTTTTATTGCTACAGTTTCATTTGGCGATTGAATAGTTCCTATGTCAAAAGTGTCTTTTATTCCTTGGCAAAAGCGCTTAAGCGACTAAATATTTGCAGTTTTTTTTAAAATTGAACTTTGTGGCACGTGTTTAAGCTCAAACTAAGTAAGAAAACGTTACGAATTTACTTGTTACTGGTAAATAACCTACTAAATAATCCCTGGTGAGGGCGAATAAGCTTAAACATGTACGTTCTATTTACTCGGATGCATTACTAAAACAATTTGGTCACCCTTGAAACAGAGTGAGTTGCATCTGTTTAGTTGTCCCAAGTAAATTATCAATACTTGAGTCTACACTGAAAACAATATTTCATTTTCGCCACTAAACAGCTTCTCCAGAAGAATCACTAGTTCGAGGTTGGCCTAACAAAAGTCGAACAGAATATCCAATAATTCAATGATTTGAAGGATTCACTGTTGACGCAATCGTAATGAAAACAAAAATTTGACTTCATTCACATACCTATTTCTCAGTCGAAGGATTAAAGCACAAGTTTTTTTTTCCCCATTTGGTACTAATCGATATCAGGTATTTTCTTTATGCATTATCATCTACCATAAATCGATCATGAGTTGAACTAAGTGATCATAAACGTTTTCTTGTTTCGATCATACAAAATAATTTTTAATATACATATTTATACAAGGAGAAAAAAAAAAATCCTTATATCACTTTTTAAAAGAAAAAGTGAAACTTTGTAACTACGTGTCGACTTAAAATATAAATCATTGAGCAGCCATAACTAAGACTCGGAAATAGCCTGGTGGAAAGTACTTGGGTTTCCGAGGTGGAAGCTCCAAAATACTAGGCTAATCTTGAAATTCATGTATCCACTTCATTGCTGTAACAGCCCCACGGATGGGCCTAAGTCGTCTGCATACTGGCAGATTTCGAGATGTTTTCTTTTTTGCAAGATAAGGTTATCAGCCCTACGTTCAACGCTCTACAGTCATATTAGACCGAGACCTACTGTTTAAAGTGGATTCCGAACCACTATAAACATCCACGGCACAGCCGACACTCAAAACCTGTGGCCACTTATGTGTCAGAGAAATAAATACGAGACCTTAGACTTTTCATCTGCGTTGAGAATGTGAACCGACAGGGTACACCTACAGGAGTAGCATCAAAGTCCAGTTAAATCTGCCAATCGAATAGCGAGTATAAATGTCAAGGGATATTAAAATGTTTAGTACACGTTATGCTTTGGGGTCCATATCATTAGTTAAAAACACTTGACTGGAGAGAAATTCAAATCGAGGAGATAATAGTCGATCTATAAAAATTCTTCCCTTTGTCATCGTTATTCATCTTCATAGAAGATCACTTTTTTTTTTTTTTTTATTTAAGCACAAAACATTTATGCTCAGTTTCTAGAAAAAACAAACTATTCAAAATAACAGGCTGAATAAAAAAACTTATTACTCAGCGAGTCGACTTTGCTAGTAATATGCATTGTAGCCAGTACTTTGAATTTAGTAACAATTGTGACAAGTATTTTGTATAGACTCTGAATGTATGGAAGTTCTACCTTTTAATTTTGCACATTCACAAATGCAAAATGCTCTTTCAAATCTGGCTTTACAGTAACAATTCGCCTAGATAATATTGGTCCATTATTAATAAACTAGCCGATTTTTGAATAAAAATTTGTTCATTATAAAAGAAATATTCAAATGTATTTTCCAATTTGCAAGGACAAAAAAAAAAAAAAAATTACTACATCAATTTTTTGATTAAGAACAGGGAATATGGTTCATTTTCTGTCCTTTTTATGAAATTTGAATTTTTTTGTAATACTTCCAAAACAAAAAAATTAACATCAAGTCAAATACCCCAATTACTGATGAAACTTTCATACTTTTCAGAGATAGCAATTAGGCCATGATAAACAAGATTGCATTTCAATATTTTTTATCCCAAGTTTCTATGGAAAAATAATTTGAATTGAAGTATAACTTTATAATATACAGTACCTAGCAGACAAGTAAAAAGTGTTCCACAATCCTTTGATATTTAGGACCCATAATCCCTATGGGAAAAAAAAATGAAAGCCACAAATCTTTTTAAACTAGCAAAGTAATTATTAAAAATGATTTTTTTAATACACATTAAGTGAAATGCATTACAAGTGTACAAAGTAATTCAAACATCAGTACTAGCATTGCTAATTTTATCTTGAGAAATTATACAATAGAAAACAGTTGATAATTGTAGTTACCAATTAGAACTCATGCCTTTTAGTATAGTGAATTTGTACACCCAAAATATGCATGTTTGGCACCATAGCTTAAAATTAAAAAGCACTTTGTACCTCTACACAATACGATTTGATTTCAGATAAATCAATACAATTATATAAAAATCTTGAGAAGGCGTTCTACTAGTTTTTAGTTGATAATGACTATATAAAAAAAAATATGACAGTAACTCAACACTATGCATCGTTTTTCACTATATTCCCAAATTGAAAATATCAATACATAAAGACAATCTTGTATGTTCCAGTTTTAAAGTTAACTTTTTTTTTAATGTTACAATTAATGAAAAAAAAAATTTTTTTTTTTCATAAAGACAAGATTAATTTATTTTTTATTAAAAAAAAACTCATTATTAACAATGTAATACAACCCAATTTAGCTCATGTTCTTTTAAACTAACAGGCTAAAATGTAACAAGGGGTTAGATTATAACAAATAAAGTGTTAATTTGATAAAAATAAAGAGTACCTAACTCCTGCTATCCATATTTTCTTTTTAAATGCCTTTACGTTTCATAAATCATTCATATTTGGAGATAAAAATACACCATGAAAAAAAGTGTTATTTTTTTAAAAAGTAATCTGGCAGAATAAAATTAAAGCAGTAATTTCTACAAGAACAAATTTAAAAATTTCATTATGCATTTTTTCTTATGCATAATGAGCATGACATTTAAGTGAAATAAAATACACAATCCTATTTTGTACAGAAACTGAACTTTATTACTATGAAAACAATTTAAGTACATAAAACATTCAACAACAATAGTATATAACTACTTCATAATAAATTCCATCGTAACAAATCGTTCAAGTATCTGCCTTTTGTGATGTGGAGAGCATCTCGCCCTCATGGAGTTTATAGAAGCCAGCACCCCGTCAATGAAAAAGCCAACTGTATAAAAATCTTCACACATGTTTACAAAATGTCACACGGATATGGCTTTACGAACATTTAGCACCACAAATAACAAATTTTTATATGAGATTCTAAAAATAGCTTATTCAAAAATAAAAAGTTATACTGAGACAATTATGAAAATCTATATTAAAATTTTTCAAAAAATAAAATCCAAAATGCAATGCAATGTTAAATTAAGAAAATTAAATTTTTATTTAGCACTTTAATTCAGAAACTGGAGTTAAATCTGATCCATGCCTATTTTAAGCTCTATCAAAATTAACGAAAAGGAAAAAAAATGTGACACTCATACAAACCAAAGATAGCTGTTTCAAAGACTGGATGGAGTATTTACTTATGGCCATCAAAATATAAATACAATGAACAATTTAAAATTAATGAACATATTTTGGCACTTCCTAACAAATGAAAATGATATATGTTCATCATAACATCACCACACAACCACAAAAATGCATTTTACATAATAGAATAGAATTGTTTTTAAGTACAAACAGATAAAGATCAGATCGAGATTCTTAAGAAAGGCAGTGCTTTGACATGCAATACAATTTTAATGTTTCAAGTAAACAGTTCTACATAATCTTGATAACATTAAGGCACTAAGACATAGTTTATGCAAGATATAACAAAATAGAATAAAAAATGTATCTCGCAATTTTCTCAAACTTTAACAAATTAATTGCAAATGTATTGCACACCATAAATTAGAAACGAGAATTCAAGAGTTATATCTTCCAGCTTATAAACACGAGTATTTATTTGAGTATGAAAGTATGGAGATGATAAAGAATCAATTTTAAATACATCACATTAAAAACAAATAACTGAAAGGAAAACTTAAGTATATCATTGTAGATACATCAAAGTAACCTACTTTACAAAACAGTAAAAAAAATTTACAATATTAAGTAGTAAATGCTTTTTTTGCATGAACTAAGTACACAGCTGCACAAGAATTGCATCCACACACATTTTATGAAGTTCTAACCCACACAACCTAAATTTTAAGTAATTAAGTGCAAAACACTTACCAAGCTGCAAAATTAAAGTAGCAAAGTCCACTTAATTTTTACTTCATTATTTATGTGGTAAAAATAGTCCATGGCTTGAAAATTTTTTTTGCAGATTAAAAAAGGAATTGATCATAACAAATTTTCTATTTACTCAATCATGTCTTTTATAATCCATACAAAAACGAAAAAAATCTGACAATTATCCAAAAATTAAAAAGCTGCCCGAGTACCATTGCATCCATTCACACACCTACACACAAAATATTTAAGTAGATCATTTAAAGTTTTAATGAATTATCAAAGCAAAATAAGAGGAACCATCCAAATCATTGTAAAATTAACATACACTTCAATTTGATCAATAAATTTCGTTTGGTTTCTATTATTATACAGATTTCATCTCCACTTATAAGAAATAAAATAGTTTTTCAAGCCATGTATAATTTTAAATTTTAAAATAAAATCAATGTATACGTTTTTTTTTTTTTTTTACAAAAATTGATTGGAGACTTACACAATTTACAAAAACTATGTGCTCTGTACTAGAGCTCTAAAGACATGGAATGTTTCCCCTTGCAAAGTAATTTTTTTAATAAGTATTTTAACAATTTAAAATACATAAATTAAGAAGTATCAGAAAGACAATCAAAATTTTCATCTGAATATGTATACCATTTATAAAATTATTTAAAAAAACAAAACGAGATGCTCTTCAAAAACTTACTTTAATTGCTAGTTGATTTTTTTTTTTTTTTAATTCAAGATTGTTAATTTTTAAACAATACTCAGAAGTAAATCAATTGTCTTTCAGACCATCAATGTTAAAATATAAAACAATCCTTCATGCAAAACAGTACATTAAAAAGACAGGTTTTAAAGAAATGGTGCAAGGTAAGAAAAAAAATCAAGTCACTAACATAAAAAAAGCAGCATTAAGTGTTAAGTATAACAAGTCGCAGATTTTTATTCTGTTCAAATCACCTGATCCTTTTCACTTGGATCTGTGAAAACACTGATCACAGCAGGAAAGTTGGTTAGTTGATTATCCTTGCAAGGCAACAGAGAGGGAAAGAGTGCACTACTAATGTAATTTGACAGCCCCTCACGACCGAATGTGATAGAAGCCAGGCCGAGACCTGCAGCATCAGCTGGTATTTTCGCAGGTGGGTGGGTTAGTACTCTTGCAGTTCAGATGGTGATGTGGTGTGGAGTTTCAAAAGGCTGATGGGTTAAAAATGCGAAAAAGAAAAAAAGTTATTTAAGTGTCAACTATCAGAGGACAATCGTTATTTAGCTAAAGCATTAACTTTTTTTAAGTCTAATTCATTATGTTATTGCAAAAAGTAGGATTTAAAGAGGTTATGTGCATATTTATGATAATTTCAAAGAAATCACTAAATCTATTAGTTGTTAATATAAGTGTGCAATACTTAGAAAATTTTTACCTCAAAGCATTTTAAAAATACATTTACAGATTATAAAAAGGTTAGCAGTAGTGTTTTTTTTTTTTAACTTTTGGCAAAATCATTGTATCAAATTATACTAAGATACTTCTGTGGAAGTTTTGAATAATATACCAATGAAGAAATAATTTAAATCTATCTACACACTCCATTAATGATGCATTTTATATCCTGCATGACTTAATAATGTCACACAGACAAAGTCTGTAAGAGAAAGGACTAGAATTAAGAAAGCAATTAATTTTAATAGAATTGTTAAACTAACCTTGGAGAAGTTAAGTAAGCGACCCAGATCGCTGATAAGGGTGCTCTCGCAAACCCAAATTTCTCCTCTGCTTAACAACGCCACCTGCATGCGAATAACATATTAGTACAAAAATCACAGATTAATTTCATAAAACCAAGGTTTGCATAAACATAAAATTAAAATCAACATTATAAACAAATATTTAATATTTTAATTTATAAGTAAAATAGCAGCACTTAACATAAAAACTGTTTAAATGTTTCTTTTTTATTAAAAAACGTCATCAACCAGTAGAATGGAATGAGTAGAAAATGAGCATGAAAGAAAATAATTTTTTAAGCCTATACCTTACCAAAAAGCAATAATTATTTTTGACTAAAAATTTGACTGTTGAAATAAAGTAACAGTAAATATAGAAATTTAATAAAATCTCTAAATATTTCTTAAATAACAACCTACATTAGGCATATATACAGTTTTCAATGTTTCAATATAAAACACCAAATATACATATTTAACATAAAAGTCTGATTCAATCTATAAATATACTTAATAGCCTGATATTCTATCTTGACTATCATACACCTGTGTGTATTTGGCCCCACAATTTTAAAAACAAATTCAGAATATTAAGAACATTTCAGGCAACCAAATAAGATAAATATAGATGTTTTTAATTAATAGGTGTAAAATTTTCTTTTCAGAGCAGGGTTATAAAGTTTAAGGTGTTATATCAAGCTCTAGTAGCTATCATGAATAGCAAACATTAAGAACACTGTAAATTGCTGACCATTCTTCAACTAATTATCTTAAGATATCAAGCAGAATTAAAAATGTTTACAAGTAAGACAAGATAAAAAGATCAAAACAGTTTGGTGATTCTTAATTGTCTGTATGCAACTACATTTAAATGAATCTTTTAAATTTTAAAGAAACAGTAAAATATTTTTATTATATACATGTATGAATTTTATAGCAATACATGCAATTCTTATAATTAAAATATGCCCAGCACATTAGCTTCAATGATAAATTTATAAAATATCTTATAAACTGTATCGAAAAGTGAAAAACTGTCTACAAACTACGAGATGAAATGCCCTACCACAAACATTCATAATAATTCTTAAAAAATAAAAATAAAAAAAAACAACACATTCCACTTTGTAATTGAAATGTCATATATACAAATCCCTGAGTCCACAACACTCAAAACGAAGAGAAAAACTGCATATCAAATAATGCACAAAAATATTTTATAAAAGAAAAAAAATCAGTTTAGATTTATATATAGAAAAGAGGTGGGACATTCAAGACTCATGTCCATTCTTCAACTTGCATGCTTAAAAATTGAATAAATAGTTAACAAAAAAAAAAAAAAAAAAAAAAAAAATCAATAAATTAAAAAAGAATGAAATTGTCTTCTATGTATCTAGAACTGGTAAGACTGAGCAGCATTTCGGAGTCGAGTACCGAATATGCGTTTTGCAACCACTAAACAAATCTCGCGACCACAGCAGTGACTAACCCAGGCGTAGCCAAACAGTGACTGGAAAAAATTACACGGAATGAACAAAACGGAGATGCAACGGCTCCTAGTTAAACAAAAAGCTTCTGCTTGACCACGCTAGCACCAGTTGATGAATCTGTGTAGGAAGTAATCTCTGCAAAGTAGAGGTGAGGTTAGATAATGAGGATAATCGCCATAATATAGCAAACTGGCATCAGCTGGAGAAATCAATGGAGGTGGAGCACTTCCATTTATCCCATTCAATAAAGCAGCTGTTGTAGGAACTTGAAGGCGGGACGAGAGAATCAATGGAGCACCCAATGGAGTTCCTGCAGTGCGCAATGGATTAGAAATAGTCATGGGAGGAGCTAATAATCGTGTAGTTTCTGGTTCTGTCAAAAACATGTAGATTCCTGTAAAGTAGACAAAAATATTTTAAAATATAAGTTTGAATAGGAAAATCGACTCCCATTTACAATTAAATTTGAAAGCAATCAACATAAACCACATTTCTTAAAATATTTTGTTTTATGAGCAGTAATTCTATACAAATACTAATAATATTACACAGTTCTATAAAAAAAAGGTTTCTCACAACATCAAACTTATTAAAATGCATGTTTTGCTTTTATAATGTTAATCACTTTATTAAGATGTATTTGATTAATGTAAGCTTTAAATTCATTATAAAACAAAAATGCATACAAAAGTGGAATTAAATTTTTTACCATTGTTCTTTCCTGTGCTATCTCTGTAAGTTCCATTGATGATAGCCAATTCCATAAGCTGCCTTTTTTTAAGCTCATCTTCTCCTTCAGTCTATAAAATTAACAATAGACGATAAAAAATTTAATTATTCAATAAATATAATTCCCACAACAGTATTTAAAATTACAAGAGTAAAATTCTAAAACTTAAATTTCAATTCATAACCTACATTCTCAAAAATTGATGAAAATTATAACACTAAAATTTGAACCATTAGTGACTAAAGTTGTTCTAAAAAAATTTTTTTTTTTGAAAAGTTGTAAAATTTTAAATTCATTCAACGTTGAAAAGTTATTTTTAATTTTTCCTTTGAAAGTTTATAAACTATGGTATAATATAATTATAACATTTTATATGAACTGAAATATAAAGTTCTTAACAAATATTGACAAAAGGAAAAATGCCTAGATGTAATAATTAGGAAATTTCTTCCATTATATAAAAACTCAAAATGTAGATTTACCACAGGAATAAGCAATTTCTTTATTTCTTCAACAGCTCTTTGGAGCTTGAGCAATGCTCTTTCATGAGTATCATCAACAGTGATTAAAACATGTAATTCTTCATTCAAATGATCCCAATTTGGTTTGCCTCTGTTTTGTTCTTCCTGAATTTTTTTTTTTTATGTAATATTAAACAATACATCAACGCACAAATATAAATTCAAATTTAAAAATTTAAACTACTAATTTAATTACATTAAAGAATGAAAATATCCACTTACAAAAATCCATCAGTAAGCAAGTAAAACAAAATGTTTATTATTTAAAATTACTAAGATAAAAAAAGACAATTTTATGACAAAAAATAAATATGCACGAAGACATACCTTCTTTTTTTTATCTCTCATTGAGCCTTTTCCTCTGACCATAATTTTACAGCCAGTTTCTTGTTCAAGTTGTTTGGCAGTCATACCTCGAGGACCAAGGATTCGTCCAACAAAATTGTACTGAAGTTAAAAAAAACATGATTAAAATATAGTTCTTTATTATGTGATATGAGCTGCAAACAATTTTAAAATAAGCAAATTAAAAAAAAAAGATGAAAAGTAAATGGCCAGCTTTAAAATTCATTTTACCCACATAACTAACCTTATTCCTAAAAAAAGTTTTTAATGTTAATATAACCTACAATTTGAATTGTTAGAAGCTAACATGCTATAAATTTGAATAATTTGCTATTTCAAACTGATAAAAAAAGGACATATTCATGGCTTTATTTTCATTGCTGTTTGTATTTATAAACAGCAAGATAAATCTATTAGAAAAACAATACCATCATATCTAAAAATAGTCATTTTCACCACCACTTTAAAAGGCAGAAAAAAAAAAAAAAAAAGTCACATTAAAATATTTTCAGAATTTAACTTAAAAATATAAAAATTAACTTTCAACAGCCCAAAAATTTTTCATATTGTGTAAACATACAATTCCAGCAATTGGGTTTTTAAACCAAATATTTCTGGTTTAAAATGATACTTTCAAAATTAATTTTAAATATTAACCTTTAGAGTTAAAAATTAAACAGGCTATTAAAAGGCAACAGATGCTATGAAACTTAGACAAAGCCTTTGGAAAGTTACAAGCACTCTGTTATAATAAACTTACATCAGGATAATCTTTGACTGGCACAAAGACCTTTTCAGAGCGAGATACGACGGGCCCATCAGCCTCGGGAAGATTCAAAGGTTCTTTCTTGCACCCGTTAACTTGGAACAAACTGTTTCTCACTTTGTTGATTTCTGATTAAAGAGTTACAACATTAGTTGGTAAGTTGACAGGTTAAGTTTAAAAGTTATGGGAAATTCATAAGCTGCAAATATTAACATTAGCAGCTTATATTTATAAAAGGAAAAGAGGAATAGCAAATTTTATAAAGCAGATTGATAATACATATACATGCATTTCAAGTTAGGTTAGATTCAGTTTTAAGAATTTATCTATATTATAAAATATTCAAAAAACAATAAAAATGAAATGAAATAATTTGAATAACTGATCAGAAGAATCATTTCAATATTTAAACAGATGTTCTCATTTACAAATTTGTTACAAATTAATAAAAAATTGTAAATTGATAGAATCATCAATATGATCATATTGCTTTAGGGTCTATATTAATTACATTATGATTATTCACTCTAACCTAGTATTATATTGCACAAATGAATTGTATAACCAACTTTATGTGCGCTGCGCATGATATTGCATATGTCGAAAGACAAAAAGCAGTATACAGCATTAAAATTTTATTGAGAAAGGAAATAAAATCAGAATTTACAATTAATATTTATACTTTAGAACATTAACAATTTTTCAAAATTTTGTCACACTTAAGAAATTTAAAGAAAAACTGGAATAAAATACATTACTATTTATTTTGAACTCATCCAATGACACATTAAATGTTAAAATATGAGGATGAGGACTAATAAAATAAATATGTTAAGATCAAATAAACAATATCCGCTTTTAATTTTTTTGTCAACGATATACAATTGTAGCTTCTTCTAGAAACAACTGTGATCAAGAAAAGAGGAATCTTAGTTTCTCAAAAATAACACCAAAATTAAAATGCATAATTTATTCATGTTATAGGAAATCAGAATGCATAAAACAGCCATAGAAATTTCAGTTTTTAATTGTTTTCAAACTTCTGTTTTGAATTAATAAATTTTAAAGAGACTAAAAGTCTGAAAATATTCTTTTTCAAGCAAAAGAAATATCAAATAGAATTAAGCCACAGAATGGATCACAAGAAAGTAAAGTTATGGGACAATCAAATAAAAAGCTGACAATTTTTTTTTTTTTTTTAAATCCCGATTTTAGTTAATATACAATTTCAAATCTGTTAATATTATTTTAATTTTAAAAGCATATATATATGCTTTCAACGTTAAAAATATATATATATATATATTTTAACGTTGAAAGTACCAGAAGAAAACAATATTTCCAGTATAAGTACAAATCCACTTTTTTTAAAAGAAAACCCCGAAACTGATATTTTTACTAGCTCAATTAAATAGTTCCACGCATACAATTTGGTTTAATAAGTTTTAAACTGTTGCTAGATCAAAAGACACCACACTTTTTTTTTTTTTTTCTTTAGATGAAATTTTAATTTCTCCTTAAATTTAGGTGATATTTCACACAATATAAGGGGAAATCCCCAATATAAGAAGAAAAAAAAAGTCAGTTGCATTCTAATACGGATGCTGAGTGACCTTTTTGTATGTGATATCACTTCAAGAACTGTCCAAATTGAAGTGCATGAACGGGAATACAGGAGTCTTTCGATCAACTGTCATCAGGAACAGGTCCGCGAAATTACGTTTGATGTGAAGGAAAAACCAACTCTGATCAGAGCAGGGCCAAGACAGATGACTCAGAGAGAGATGGAGGGTTCTGTTCACACTGAAACCGGTTTTATAATTGGTTTTGAGACCGACTCGATAGTCCCGGCACTCTCGTCTGGACGCCACTTTTGCGAAACCTTTCCAAACCCTCGGAACGATCTCGCTCCGAGGGTCTACATCTAACTCCGAGAAACATGCCACATTATAATGGCTGTGAGTGACAATTGGTCGTAAATGCGATCAGTGAGAAACCTTTTTTGTGCGAAAAAACGATTCTAGTCGGAGTGGGGTCGAGACAATTTTGAGGGTTGTGAAAAATTTGTTAACGAATCTGACTCAATCGTTCTCGTGTGGATGGAATTAAAGGATTTGCGACCTTCGAAATAAGACTGCTGTTAAGGAAGAGTTTTTTTTTTTTGGGGAAATTTTAGCATAGCGACAACGTAGAAGCTCGAGCAGCCGAGGCAATTTTTTTTTTTTTTTTGCAAGTGTTTCCCACAAATATCGAATTAGTCGACAGTTCAGATTATTCCGTAATTAACAGAATTTCTGCACGTGAACATGAAATAGGACAGGAAGATTTGAAGATTGATTTTGAAGATTTAGATTTGAACGATGAAAACAATGAATTTTATTTTGGGGGAAAAAAAAAAAAAAAAGGTGTAAAAATACAATATGTCAGTTGTGTCACATTTACCTGGTGTCAATACCATTAACACAACTCTTATGGGATTTGCAGATGGCAAGAATATAATTTGCTGTCGAACTTATAAGAGATCATTTTTTAAAATAAACAAATAAATGTATCACATCTCGAGCAAACGAAGTAAAGCGTCTTAAGAAATCGGCAGTACGTCTATGTAAAATAACGGCTGAGAAAATCCGATAGACATTATCTATTCGCAAAAAAAGATGAATCTTTAGTAAAATGCATTTTTTTCCTTAAGAACAAAATGACGTAAAAAGATTTTTTAATTAAAAAAGGGGACAGAAATAACAATTTGTATGTATGCAAGAAAATTAAATAGGAATTGCGAATTGATTTCTTGTATTGAATAATGAATTTTCATACTTAATTTTTTTCAAATGTAAATAATCTAAAACATACGATTTTATTATAATTTGATAATATTTCATCCAAAAAATAGTAATTTATATAACATGATTAAACATGTCGAAAAGGGGAGGTAAATTAAAAATTATTTGGAATTTATTTAAATAAAATACTTGCATCATATAAAAACATTAGCATATGAATAGTTACTTTAAAAAAAAAAAAAAAAATTGGTATAATGACTAGAAATTAGCTTAAAAATTAAGATCGAATCGACCCCATGCGTATATCATAAAAATTGTGTGGGTATTGCTAAAAGATTAACTGAAATTTGTTCATAGTAATTCATTACTAATTATCAATGATAACCTTAAAATGAATCGAAAGCTTTTACTAATATTAATTTCAGATATTAGCAGAAAGCTTTTTCTAATATTAATTTCAGATATGAATTACAAATTTCTTCTAAAGCTTTTTCTAATATTAATTTATATAATATATTACAAATTTCTTCCTAAATATATAATATGGTCATATTAAAAACAAAAGTTCACATTTAAAAAAACAGGATTGATAAAAATAACCTTCAATAAATAAGGCATGCCCCGCCTTTAAACCTTCCTTTACCCTAAATTAACTTGAATGCTATAGCTAAAAATGTTTTTACATTTTGAAAATAAATATCACAGTAAATTTTTTTTTAAAATATAGATAAAACCAACATTTATTTTGCAAATATTGTATTCATGCCACATATGTATTTTTAATACTTTAGTATGTGCGTGTGTGTGTATTTAATATATATTGCGAATACCGTTAGTTTCTAATTCAGTCCTTGTTTGCTCTTTGATTTTTATGTTTCTGCATTGTGTTTTTATATTATGTATAAGTTCAAATAAAATAAATTCCTATTAACTATTATTTCCCATACGAAATTTATAATCGCGTATTGTATTTAGACGACTTCAAAAGTATACGTCTTTGATTGGAATCGCATACAAATTATATCACGTTTCCCTTTGTCGATTTCTATACAGAAAATTCACAAATCCACAAAAAGTAAATCTATTAAAATATGAATTATAAATCAAAACAGATATGAAGTAGGGATGATTGTGCGTACCAATGAAACTTTAATTATAAATCTACTTTCCAGAAACTGAACATGAAAACCCCTTTTCCCCCACATGCTAGATAAACTGCGACATGAAATTGTCCAGAGCTTCAAAAGGGCGGTCATACAATACAAAAACTACTACATTTGATATTATTTATGTAAAACTGAAAGATATTAAATATATTTAACGCATTGGAGATCACAGTTGAGGGTTATATTAATTATTAGGCGTCATTAGGTTTAAGATTTTATTTTACCTGCCTATAGAAATCATGAATATTTCAAGTATACTTATTTCAGATAGGAAGAAGTAAACATTTTCGGAACGGGTAGCACAAAATTTTTGGGACACTTTCACCTTCGCAACATGTATTGAAAAAGAAAACTCAAGCTGAAAAGAAACCCAGCTCCAATTTGATCAGTTTTAAATCGAAAAAGAATAGATTTGTAAATTATAAACTACTAATTTTGCATAACGAAAAGTTATTGGTGTAATTTAAATTTAACAGGAACACAGACGATCACTGACCATTCGACATCTATTAGAAGCATAAGTACGAAATTACAGTGAGAAAAATAAAACAGAAAATAGTATCAAATTTGTATAATTCAATAAAGAATAACATCTGAAAACTGTAAATGCAGAATAATTGACCATTCATACAACCGATACTAATTTAGATAGGATATTAATGTTAAAATGTAGTATTATCATAACATCAGGCAAAAGTTCATTTTTTTTTTTTTTTTTAATCTTTAACCCTACATTGTTAAACGATTATATACTATCATCTTATTTATATATTAGATTTTCACGAACATCTTTTTAACTTCCAGCATATGAAAAAGATTGGTTAAATTCCCCAACTCGAGCTATGGCTCTACACAATTTTAATGTTTTTGACTCACATAAAAACTTAATCGCTACGCAATAATTATGAATTTTAATCATAGTGTAGAGGTTACGGTTCCTTAGTAAAAAAACTCGAAAAAATCGGTATGTCCGTCATGGACCTTGAAATATGAAAATGGATTCGAATTCAATTGTCATCTGATTATATTTGAATTTTAACAATGGTTTAATGTTACTGCACTCATAAAATGATGCGTGTAAAATCGGCATGATCGTTAAAAAAATATATTCAATTTCAGATATCACGTTTTAAAATTGACAGATTATTCTGGAAAAATCACTTTCAAAAAATTTGTATTCTACTTGAAGTTATAGCTTTAGAATATTCAAAGGATTCTAAGATTGTAACAAGTCATTTGAAAAGTAGTCATTGCAATACAAGATTAAAACGCTGGAAACCTTTTTGTTTCTTATAAGGCCTCTTGATGGACGCTTGACATTCAACAAACGAAATATGAAATTGAATCAAGCTAATATAAAGCATTAAATGCCATACAGAAAATGCATGACATACCCTTCCAAGTTTCACAAATTTAATTCCTTCATTTGTACTTTTAGTCGAAATATTTTAAGATATGGAATTAAAATACAGCTTAAGATACAATGAGAACAATTATAAAAATGAACTGCTGTTTAGGAAGAATTGCTAATTAGTAATATCTAATGGAATGAAATTTGCATAAAGCACAGCACCAAAATTGTTCCATTATTTTTGATGACTTAATTTTCAATGCGAAACCGTCCTTCGTTTATTAGAATTATTTTGAATAAAATGAGGTGACTACAATGGTAACGTGGATTAAAAATCGCTGATTGCAACTATCCTGAACTATTCTGTGAGGACATTGGTACAATTTCCCATATCTCGCCAGGGTTGATATTACATAAAAAAAAAATCGCGTGCTTTCTTATAACCGTACGTCGTCATCTGTCAAAAGAAACGATAAGATATTCAAGTGGAAGCAACTAAAAAAAGTCTTAAAGCATACAAAGAGCAGCTATAGCATCAAAAGGTAAGTACTGATAAAATCCGATTTCTTAGCAGAAGGAGGATAAAAAGCTTACGATATTTGCTATTGTATTTTGCAGATGCATTTGTTTTTCTATGAAAAAAAAACAAATAAGAATTCGAATATTTCAATAAGATTTACTTTCTTTAAATATTTAAAATAATTATTTTTCTTTATCATGAATTTTCAATTCTGTGTTTAATTTCTATACTGCTTTAACATTGGCGGAAGTCGAGTCTAGTTATTTTGAAAGATATTAACTATTCGATCGCCATCTAGGCTTAATTATTGCCACTTAAAATGGTAGACTAAATCAAGTTCCGATAAAATACTTCGATGTCTCGGGGCTTTTCTTAAATGTTATTTTGAGAGCAACGCATTTTACTCAAAGAATACTATATTGGCATAAAAATAGTTTGGATATCAACATCAGTAAAAATATCAACATCCCAAAACCTGAAAAGAAATTGCACATATTCACCACAGGATAAAAAAAAAAAATGCAAATTGACAATTTGCATACGCTCCCCAATGGCTACAAAATTTATTTTATATAAAACAACTCGCGTTTCTAAATCTGAAATTCGTTATTGCAACAAACACAAATTTTTGCCATGGTTATTTTTTTCCACTTTTGTATCAATAAATATGAACATAATGCAACTTATTCTGATTTGAATTTAATATATATTTCATAATAATGAAAATGGTAAAATTCACTAGGCAAAGTTAAGCTTCTAAATACTTACTTTCTTTTACTTCTAAAAACTTACTTTCTAAATCTCATAAAACTGTATTTAAAATTCTATGCATTATAAATTTTAAAGGAGTGCACAAGAAATAGGCTTAATTCTTTAGATACTTTTTTTCAGTTAATTGTATATTATTTTATTGAAGCATTTAATTTTAAATACTTTGTTTATAGATTTAATATAAAAATAGGTAACTTGTGGTTTTTAACTTACAAATGCAAATTCATTGTCTTCTAAAATCTGTATTTTACTTTTTATGGAATCTCAAGAGAAATGCATAAATAATTACTTTTAATTAAATGAAATTTATTTATATCAATAAAAACGAAATTTTGTTTAAATTCTTTTCATGTATTTATGATAGATTTTTAATGAACAAATATAGTTTATAATAGAGGAATGAATATCCAATATAAAACCTTAAAGTAACTGATGATTATATATCTTAAAAATTTATGGAATTAATAGTTTGAATTCAAGTTTAAGGAAAATAGATTAAAACCCATGGAATGAATATGCTGTAGCATTTCTTATTATGTACTAGCCAGTAAGGTTCAAATCCATTATTAATACATAATTTCAAGTAAAACCTTTTACCCCTTCATATTGCTTTGCTCAATGTCCTAGTGTATTCAGAAAGATTTGGTCGCTTATAGTTTAAAATCTATATTAATTTTACTTTTTATGCAATCTCAAGAATAGCCAGAAATTATTAGCCCAAAGCAACCAACACACATGATCTGGTTACAAATTGATGTAGAACATATTTAACCATATTAGAAATTTGTGTATTTAATGGAATTATTTACATTATATAATATATACATAAGTAATGATTAAGATTTCAAACTACACAAAACACTCAAAACAGAACATAAGTAAAGCTCTTTTAATAAATTAAAATAATTTATAAAGATTTATATTTGATGTAATCATTATGAATCATTTAAAAAAAGTGTAAATTAGGTTTGAAATGAATAAGTAAATGATGCTTAACTTTTGATGATAATATTTATTTTAAGGAGAAAAAAAAAAAATTTGAAAACATCTTGTTGTACATCATCATTGGCTGATAATTTTAAACAAGTAATGTTTACTTAATTATTTTAAGAATGAAATAGCAGCTTGTTTATAAAATTTTATATGTTTAAAATGGGAGTCTATAAATATAACAAATGTAACACAAGCATTGTTTTTCCTTTTATCTTGTATAACTAGCAAATGAAATGAAAATTTCCCTTTCCAGAAAACAGAAGAAGTTTTAGATTAACAAATTAAAATATTTTAAAAGAAATAGGAAAAGCTTAGCCTATAAATTATAAATGATAATTAATAGTTAATACTCTTATCCTTATTTAAGCTAATAAAATAATTCAATTAGTCATAAGAATTACATCACTACTGAAGCTTGATAACAAGTTTAACTATTTTTCGTTATGACAAGAATGTCTGATCATGGCTTTAAATCAAGTAAAAATAAAATTTTCATGAAGTTAATATACTTAAATTTGACTGCCAGCTCATTTTCCATGTCAACATTTATAAAAATTCTCTAATGAATAAGAAAAATTTTATGACATTAATATTTATTTTTCAATATAATAAGAAAATGATCTGAAGTTTTATTTTAAAAAGAAATTAATTTTGTTATGGATTATATATTGTTCAAAATAAAAATAGATAATGAAGCTTGAATCAAATTAATGTTTTAATAATAAGAAATCAATCAAGAAATAGTATTTAAACATGAATATAATAACCATTGTTAAAGTTAATACTAACATTAACATTAAGAAATTTTATTCTTCACAATTAAGATATCTTAAAATAATCTGATAAGATATCTTTTCCAAGCATTGTTATAAAAGAAAACAGGCATAATACATTTGGTTAAACTTGTTCGAACTATTAAAATTAAATTTATATGCTCAATTTTTTTTTTTTTTTATGAGTCATTTAATTTTTCATAATTTCCTCAATTAGTAAAAGAATAAACTTGTAAAAGCCATATGGAAAACCCCATTTTTGAGATTGATGAAGTAAATGCTTATCTTTTCATAGTTTAATTGAACATGGCCCACTTTCATTATAAAATAAAAACATCTTTATAAGCATCCTTGTTGCTTTTTAACAACATAACACACTTTAAACGTGATCACATAACACTTTATAAATGATCAATCATTTTATCTTATGGATTTTTTATTTGCACACTATATGCATGTTTTTTGTGCATAAAATAACAAAGAAATTCAAATAGATTCTTGTTAAAATTATACAGTTCTATTACATATATTTTATATTAAATTTCCATATCTAATAGCATTATGCAATATTTTTTCCATAATTGCTATATTTTAATTTATAGAGTTTTAAGCTTTCTAGATGTTTGTTAGAAATAATGTTATTTCAATAAATTAGGCTTTTTTATAATATAGCATATCCTAACTTTTACATTAACTGATTGATGGATAATGGGCAAGTTATTTAGGATACAAAATATGTTATTTAATCAGAAATATTTATGTAATGTGCAATTGTTACATTCAATTATAAATTGAATTTTGCATTACTGTTGTTTCTCAAATACAGTTATTCATGAATACAATTCAGATGATGCAATACCATTTTAAGGGAAAGTTGATACTAATAATGAATTAGGAAGGTAAATTTAAATCAATTGAAGGAATATGGAGTTTGTTTAGATTTTATTTGCATTATGGAATTGAATAAAATACCCAACTAAATTATATACATGCATCCCATCTAGATGATGTAATATAAATGCTTTGATGAAGTTTAAATCAAGGCTTAGCTGAACATTTAAATATTTGCTTAAAGAAATAAATATTACGCAAAATGTCTTAACTACATAATGTCAAAAGTAATTTAAATTTCTTTTTATTAAAAAAGGCAAGGTCAGAACTACTTATTTGAAAGAAACAACATGCTATATATAAATCTTGTAAATGAATATATGTTTTTACAATTCACTTATATCAACAATGGGGGAAAAAAATCAGAGGAAAGTATGCAATAAAAATCATCATTTTCCCTCACAAATAAACTGTTTTTGACTTGTTTGTAACTTCGGCAGAAAAACCTGAAAAACAATTTTATTAAAACAGTTAACGACATATCAGCGTTCAGAGCTATTTCGCTTAACGCGCAAGATTTTTAAGGTCTAATGTTTTCATTGCACATAAAGTAAGTTGTGACTGACGCACTTTCACCATAGGGTTATAAACTGCCAAACGTAAAAATGGCGCCCACCACATTAACACGTGATGGAATGCTAGCCCTTAAAGCAACATCTCTCCCCTTACATATCCTTAATGAACAACTTTAGACTATAATTAAGTCTTATATTACGCATCTAAAAGTAAATAAAATAATGGCCTATCCGTAAAGCTACGTTTGAACATTGATATAAAAATGATTAATCTGTAAACAAGTTTGATGACATTTACAATATTTAATTGAATTGAAATGTTTTTGTTTGAAAGTACTTACCATCGTCCAAAAGTCTTTCAGCGTGTAAAAATACATTAGGAAATGCGGCGAGCTGTTTTTTATCCTTAAGTAGCTGGGCTAAATAGTCAGCCGTATTCTGAGCACTGTTATTAGGTGTTTCACCCATCTTAGTGAAAACGGATATCCAACTGAGTAAAGAATTATGAATATTTGTCCACAAAAACTAGTAACTTTAAAAATCAAAGCGAGCAAAACTTAATAACTTCAAGCATTAGTGCCGCACGACGAGTCTCTAAAGTTAACTGCGGCGAACTTAGAAGGACTAAAACTTTTCGTCCTGTTTTCAACTCAACATAGGTAGATTAACTGCGCATGTGCAGAATGTGGGCGATTCCAAAATCAGCGTGGGGTGATTGCTGGAGGCTTTTATTACTCCGTTTCAGTTCAGTACAATCCGAAGTTTCACGTTGAGAACTTGTTCAAAGGATAATTCTGGATATTTCCGCGTGTATAGCATTTTATCCATAAAAGGCGTTTTTCCGAATGGATGATTTTTTTTTTTGTAAAATCATCATTTCATCATTAATCATAAAATTTCCAATTATTATTTTCACTATTACTTGAATACAAATAAAAAGGCGTTAATTGATATTTTTTTTTAATTTTGTTTTATGATTATAAGTAATAATTTTAGATTCTAAACTATTGCCTTAGTTAATAAAATATTAATGTGAAAATTTTAAAAATTATAATTGTTTTTATTAAGTTTGTATTTATACACATAATGATTAATAAACTAAAGCCTTTCTATTTCAAGATTTATTTTTTTATAAATTAGAAAATAAGCTAAAATTATTCGACTTGATTATTTTCTGTTCTTAATAAAAATAAAAATGGAAAAATCTCTCTATGATTTTGAAACCAAAGTAATATATGTTTCTTTTCAAAATTCTTTAGAATCATTACAGTATAATAGAATAATTACACAATAAATGATTTATTTATAAAAATTTTAATTATTCTGAGAAACATTTGAATCTCTTATTGGAAATGAAACAAAATATTTTGAAATTTTTTTTTAATCATTTGAGTAAAAATCATTACTTCATTTTTAATTCATTGCTGAATGACTGTTAATGTTATTTTTAAATATAAAATTAAAAACTATATTTTATAATAAATAACATAAATTCTAATTTTAAATGTTCTTGTTATGCAAAAAGATATTTTACTATTAGTATTGTGTTTTACAACTTATGTGTTTCTTTTTTAATAATTTAGATAAATTCCCACACATCTAAAATTTTGCTAATACAGAAACTGGCATGAAATTGAACAAATTTTAAAAAGTTTATTTAGTTGGCTAATAAATAGAAAATTAATTACAATATTGCTATACTGTACAAAGAAATAATAATAATGATACAATTATTATTATTTCAATAAATAAATGCTAATAATGCAATAATTGAATGCTAATATTGTAATTATTTAGGAAAAAAAATAATAAAAAATGGAAGAAATTAGTATTGAAAACAATAGAAATTATGAAAATTGGAATTATTAGCATACTAGCCATTATGTATTAAAATAAGCTTACATAGATAGATTTCATTTAATTAGCTTACGTTAAAATAAATTAATTAAAAAATAATAAATTAATAAAAATTAATAAATTAAATAAAAAATAAAAATAATAAATTAATTAAAATGAATAAATTGAATAAAAAATTAATAAATTAATTCAAAAAGTAATTTGAAATAAAACTATAGTTTAAAAATTAATCGATTTAGCTAACTGAAAAATTTCGGACTGTTAACAAAATTCTTATTTTTAAAAAAGGATTTTTCACGAAAAATTTTTATCTAAGAAAATAAATAAATAATAATAAATAAATAAATATTAACAATAATAAAAATAAATATAAAATAAGCATAAGAAATATTACAAATGCCATATAGAATAGACTTTTAAAACCTTTTTTTTTTTTTTAATATTTCATTTCAAATCAAAAACACGTACTGATTTTTTTCTTAATTTATTTCTGCATATTGTTCCTTTCACGTTTATTAAATGAAATTAAGTTCATGCTTCATCCAAAAAGTTTTGTATGTATATATATTTCAGTTTCACTATTGAAATCAGATTTCAGAGAGAAACACATGTACGATTGGCAGAATTTTTAATTTAGTGTAAATTTGGATTTCATCTATTAGTTAAAAGTACTAACTTTCTATTTAATTTTTCTCCAATTCCTTTCCAATTAGCAATTCGACTCATTAAGAATCTAAGATTTTGAAGCCATACTAGAATTGTTGTTTTCGAATACTGAGCATTTGACTTCAATTCATTCGCTATTAGAATGGCAGATTCAGTTTTCTACAGGATAGGAGAAAGGAGGTCACAAGGAACTTGCTACAGTGCACCACGTTTTGGGTTCAAAATATTGTACAAAACACCCTCTTGAATTCCTTCCCATATTCCTTCCGTCTCCTCGAGTTTTTAACAGATGGACTTTACAGTCTTTAGATTTATTGTGTCCAGATTTCGGTTAAACTGTTTCTCAGGTTTTGAACCGAGATACTCATTTCAATAATATCAAAATATAAGTAGAAACAACAATCTAATATTGAAGGTTACTAAAAGATTCTTAAGACAATTCATTAATTATTCATTCAGTTGATTGATCTTTTTGATAGGATCCGTTATGGCTAGATTTAATATCCTTATAAAAGGTTTTGCATTGAATTTAACGATACATAACCATTTAATTTAAAACATTTATTTAATAAAATTTAATATGTCAGATAATTTAAAATATTAAATAAATGCCAACCCGTTTAATACCATTAATAAATATATATAAATGCAAATGAAGTCTTAAAAAAAAAAAAATTTAAGTAGCAAAAATGGGAGTATATATATCCTGATATAGCGATTACTTCAAAATTTTTATTATATATTTTGTTAATAAATTTTTTTTTTTTGATATGTTGCGTTAAATTACTAATTCATTTTTGTTAAGTTCCCATGTAGTTGAAATAATCTGCAAATACATAGATTTATATAGGTTGTTTCGTGAGCACTGTATAAATTGGGCAGGGGCAACAATAGAAGCTTGTTCGGAGAATATGAATGTTGACCAAAGGACCATTACAGTTTACAGTGAGAAATATATAAAAGGAAAGGTATAACGTCACATCCGGCACACGGTAAATAATCTTTATTGGAATCATGTGAAATTGCGATGGATTAAAAAGAAGTTTAAATAGTTTTTATAAAAAAAAGTATAAAAATTGTTTTTTGCTGCATATTTTAATTTAAAAGATTAAAAAAAAAAAAAAATAAAAATTATACTGCTAAGTTTATGAAAGGGGCATAGCATAAATAGAGATTATTGCTAAGTACAAAAGAACAACTGTCGTTGGGCTCGTGTTGCTGAAACTATGTAATATTTGCATAATGATAACGTGTTCTGTTAGTGAGATATGTACTGCCCTGATTGTGTAGTGGCAATGCATTACAAACTGTAAGGGAGTAAGTATATCTCTACTTCTCCATCACCCCAATGTCATCGGCAAGTTGTATGACAAGGATTCGTTTGTGTTTCCATTGCGATTTATAGAAATAAGATTCCTTTGATTTTTTTTCCTATGTGACCATCCAAAAGAATTGGCATATCGAATTTCAGTTATATTGTTCAGTTTGTATGTGCCAGTCACTTTGTAGGCATAGGCGTTGAATTATGTGCGATTCACCATTCGTATGTATGCCTCGAATTTGATGACAGTTATTTGTGACATCTCCCTTCCTACATGAAACACCATGACATACTATTTCTTTAAACTTTATTTTCTGTGCACCGGATTTGACGTCGTACATTTTGTTTCACACTTTTCCCGTGAATTCAGTATCGTAGAATATGGTCTTTTCTCTGGCTGACTTTTTATGTACCAGAGAGAGGATTCTTACCCCGGATGGTCATGTATTTTACAATGTAATCCTGAAATAACATTGGTTATGCAAAAATTTCCGAGTGTAAAAGTAATTAATCAGATGGTTTCTATTTATCGTTTTTTAATAATTTCGCCACGCGCATATATGCCCTCGAATTTGATGACAGTTATTTTGACATCTTTCTATATAAACACCGTGGCATACTATTTCTTTTAAAGTTTATTATCCGTGTACTGGATTTTTGACGTCATACTTTTTGTTTCACACTTTTACAGTAAATTGTGCATCATAGAAATAGGGTCTCTCTCTCTAACTTTTATGTGTACCAGAGAGAGGATTCTTACCCGGCATCGTTATGTATTTTACAGTGTAATCATGAAATTACATTTGCTATGCAAAAATTTCCATGTATTTTCTAGTTACCTCTTGCCCGCTCTCTCGCCTTTGGTACAATAAGCTTCAGGTTAGAATCCTGGCGATGGCATGGATGTTTGTGAGTGGTTCGGAATTCACGTTAAACTGTAGGTCCCGGTCTAATTAGCCCAAAGTGTGAAAAAAATGACCTTAGAACGATAAACCCAACGCAAACTCTCTCTCTCTCTCTCTCTCTCTCTCTCTCTCTCTATATATATATATATATATATTATATGGTTTAATGTGTTAATTCAAGTGCAAAAGTAATTAGTCAAATAGTTATTATGGTTTATGGTTTTTTTTTAATATTCATACTTGTCTATAATAAATATATATTAGAGGTATATATATATAGTAGGTTTTGCAATCCTATGAAGTACATGATAAATTTTTAAAATTAAAATATTTTTCTGTTGGCTAATACCTTTGATAACTCTCAATGTTTTTCTGTTAAAAGAAATAAAGAAATTGTAGATAGGGGTTAATACATGCGATATATCGCATTACTGATGTACAAATATTTTACTTTGCAATAAATAAGAAAAACAAAGCATATAATAAATTTATTTTCATATCTGTTTTAATCACTTTATTTTTTTTTTTTTTTTTTTATGATATGTTAGAACCTAGATGGTGTTTCTTGAATTTAATATTTCTATAAAATCTGAAACTTAAAATACTTCCTATCAGATAATTTTTTTTTAAAAATAAAAATAGACATGGTCCTATAAAAGCAACACAATCGAGATCTGCTCATTCCTCTCTACAACAACACTGCCATCATACTGAACAAAATATTTCTATTTACTATAAATTACATCATAATTTATTTTTCCTTTAAAAATGACTTATTTTCTTTCCCTTCTTCTGTAAACATAAAATTGCGGAAGAAGAAATAGCCTCAGTTGAAATTTCCGGAATCCATTATAGCCAGCGTTATATCTTGGAGGTCATGCATTGTTGTCCGTAATTGTTCTTCCAAATCAGTAGATCCTTTTTTCTGCTACGGATTCACTGTTCCTATTATACACAATTTTCAGTCGCTGGTAGGGTTTTCGGTCCAGCTCTAGTTATTCCTTTGTGGATTATTTTCACTGCAACCGTGGACAGTAATAATTTACTTCCAAAGATGAACTTAGCGATTTCGAGGGAATATTTATCGTTTCATGCAGCTGGGATCATTTTCTAAAGTTTTTGTTTATTTGTTTATTTATTATTTTTAAATCAAGAAAGATAGAAAAATTCTAGGATTTAGAAGTTATGCTAAAATTTATTTTGAAAAATAAAAATATTTATAGAAAGTATAATATTTCGTATTGAGCAATTAAAAAAAAAAATCGTTTGGAATTTTATCATATTGAATCTAAATGAAATCGATTTTGTTAACTTAAGAAATTCAAATTTAGAACGAATTTGCGTTGTCTGTGCTAAGATTTAAAAAAAAAAAAAAAAATGTTAAGTGTTTCTGTTCTAAATTCTTTTTAAAGCATTTAAATGGTCCCGATGACTGAGTGAGTAGCGCTCTGCCGCTCGATGTCATGGATGCTTGTAGTGGTTCGAAATCCACTTTACGCCGTAGGTCCCTGTCTAATATGACAGTAGAATATTCGGCGTAGGGCTGACAAACTTACTCCGTAAAAAGTCAGCGTCACGGAGCCAAGTTCAGACTTCTACTTACTGGAGCTCCATCACAACAGAAGCTTCCTGATGGCCCAATTGGCTTGAGCTCTGGCTTTTGGTACCGCAGCCTTCTGATTCGAATCCTGGAGGTGGCATGAATGTTTGCCAATATGTCCCGGTCTGATTAGCCTAAGATGTGTAAGAAAATAATTGTAGAGCACCAAAAGCAAGCCAACACAAAGAAGCTGCACTCCCTTTCCATGAGACCACATGGGTTCTTGTACTTGGTCTAGATATTGCTGTCTACCAAGTGGAATAAGAAACAACAACAAGATTTTGAAATAATTGCACTTGAGTGTTTATTCCCTTTGCTGACAACAATTATTTTTGATGGTATTATTTTTTAATCTCCATTTTATTATATATAATGATAACAAATTCTAAATATCTTGTATCGATTTTTAACAACCAAAATTTTTAGATTTTTTTAATAGAAAAAAAGTATTGAAAATTTTCATTATGTCAATATTAGAAAAAAGTTTTAGTCAAAGTTTATTAAAAAATATATTTATAGCGTTTTTAATATATTCAAACTTAGAATTGCACCTTATTTCATTATATCAGAAACTTATAAATGCAATATAATGGTTTCTTTAAAAAAAATGGTGTTTTTCTATTATAGAAGTTTTACATTAACTGACTCTTGATAAAAATGCAAATACATGAAATATTAATTGCATCAAAGTATTATAAATTACAATTATAGTAATTAAAATGTAATAATTGTAATTGCAGAATCAATAAAAATTTATATCAAAAAGTATAATCATTTTATAATTAGGAAGTTGGAAATTAAAACGAATTTTCATTATCTTTTCACAATTCTGTTGAAATTTAGAAGTGCTTTTTTGTAGGTTGGTATTAGTTTTTAAATCTCGAAATGTGTATCTTTTTTTTATGTGTGTGAATGAAAATTATCTTATATTTGTATTTAATTTTCAATGGATTTCAAGATACTTCGCAACTGTGTCCTGTCAAGCACATCCATTGTAAATAGTCAATTGTAATTGGGAAGTAAAAATGGCATACATCTGAAATTAGAAAAGCGTAACTAATCAATCATTTTGTGAAAGTTTTTTTTTTTTAAAAATATTAACAATTGAAGAACTAGAGAAAAAAATATTTTTAAAACTATTTATTAAAAAGTATTTCAAATTATTCTACTATCTAAAAAAATCATGACTTCGCTTAAATAGATTCATTTGCAATAGTTTATGGAGTGGAAAATAAAAAGTTGATTATATGATTATATTATTGTATATTATTGATTTTTTTTTTTTTTAAATCTAGAAAAATCTGTGTTCTAGAATTTCATTCCACAAGTTTTACAAAAGTATAAGTTAAAATTAAATGAATAAAAAAAAGAAAGAAATGAAGAAAAAAAGAATTGAAATTTTAAAGAAATACAGTCACAGCAAAATTATGTCTTCCTGCTTTTGTTGTTGCTGTCGTATCTCCTGAAGAGTACAAAAGAGACCTGATGGTCAATTGGCTAGCTCTCTGGCCTTTGGTACCACAAGCTTCAAGATCGAATCCTGGCTGTGGCATGGATGTTTATTAGTGGTTCGGAATCCATATTAACTGTAGGTTTCGGTCTAATTAGCTCAGAGTGTGAAAAAATGACCGTAGAACGACAAACCAAACTAAACCGAAGAGTACAAGAAAATCAAATATCGTGGTGCTCCCGAATAATAATAGTTATGTTGATTGCCATCTCGGAGTATAAACCCTCTTCTAAGGAATGGCCCAAACAATGCATGGCGGCTGCAACAGCTGGACAATCAAAGACATGATGAGGTGTAAGCTCGACATCAGGACAGTTGCCACATTTTTGGTGTTTTTTAACGCCCTTAACAGAAATGTTCATATTTTCATGGTGATTCATCCTTAATTTTGTGATACTAGTAGCTGTTTTTCTGTCAACATTTAAATCTGAAATTTGGTATTTAGTTTTGATCTTCGAAGGAATTGGTAAAATCTAAACTTATTAGATTTTGCCATGGCATTTGCATCTGCAAGGGAAGTAGGAATGTCAGTGTGATCCAAAAATCTGAATTTCATTAAATTCCAAATCCACATCAGCAGTGAACCATTGTAGGATACACATTCTGTGCAAGCAGTGGAGTTATTCTAAAAGAGATATAATGTTCAAGATCATTGGACAGCAGAATTTTTAAGAGGAAGCAATGTATTTTCAAAAAGAAAAAAGACTTTGGGCTAGTGTCCCCATGGCTCAGTTCTGAGCTCCTTACCTGTTCTTCTTTAATTAAACAATATTCATTACCACGTTTCAGAGGATACAAAGGTAGCATGTTAAGCAGACGACATTTATTTGGAGCAGCAGCATAAGTATTCAGGTTTCTGAATTAGTGTTAAACAAGTCATTGAGAAGACTGGAAAATTATTCAAATGATCTTCCTGCTTTTAACAAGGGTAAATAAAACGGAACGTCTGGAAAAGGTTATCTTAACTGCTCTGCAACAAAGAATTTTGGTTTTTGCATTTTGGTGCTATAAAGAAACATTTGGAATGATGACCATTTTGTCTACGATTATAGAAGCTGTTGACTTAAAGTTGAATCCGCAAAGTTAAAAATTTGGTCTTTATGCCCAGTTAGAAATTTACGTTTTATTTTTGTTATTCCTTCTTTCGAAAGAGTATTTTTTTTTTTTTGTAGTAATGGAACTGTACATAAGTTAATACAAAATACTGAAAATCAATATTAATATAAATATTGCATTCTATTTCAATCTTTATTTGTTCAAAAAATGATATTCTAAGAAACTAATTTTTTGCTTTCAATTTACGCCAAACATAAGATTCTGTCATAATTATGATTTATATGTTGTCAATATTCTTGAATTTTTAATATTAAACTGAATGCTATGAATGCATTTTGCATTTTCAGTGTTAGTTTAATTAAACAAACAAATCTTTCTAATTAATTAATAATATCTAATAATATATCAACTAAACAAATAATTTACGCTATACCTATCCAACTTTTACAGACCGAATGAGATCTAAAACTGCTATGAATACGGTTCAATGTGATATCGCAAATTTCCTTATTAAAATTCACTTAAAAACACTTGTTAATCATTAATAAAATAAGTTTTAAAAACACACAAACTTTTATCTTTCCACTGAAAACACTTAGATTTCTTTTGTATTTCTTTTACTTTTTGAAATTCTAATTACATAAAAATTTACAAGTAATAAAATTAAAAGAAGTATTCTATTTATTTAAGCGCCAATCTATAAGTCCAGTTTTTATTTTCTGAGATATTTCTTATTTCATTGATTAAAATTTCCTCACCTGCTCTAGGATTTAGCAACAACAATAACAAGAAAAACTCTAACTGGAAAGAAATTGAAGATTATCATGCTACATTTTTGCTTATTATAAATGCGGATATGTTAGATTACACATTTTTTTAAACATTTATTTCTTAATAGCTATCGTTAGATTAATATATTTTATATGTGAACAGTAGTGACCAAGGAAGCTGATAGGTTGGATAGCCCTGCCTTAAAAAAACAATAAACAAATATATATCTTTATAAACAATTTCAGCAACAGTTTACAAAATAGATGCAACACCATCCACAGATATCTCTGTTTTACAGTGAGAAAAAAAAAAGTATATCCTACAAGCGTAATAAGACACGGATATGAGAAAGTCACGAATGTCGAAAAGATGTGATTCACAAACATTGATAACAAAAGAATGACACCAAATACCACAAAAGAAAAAAAAAGTGCATAAAATGTGAAACACACCGCTTAACACTGTGGATACCTAGTGAAATGATACCACTGTATGGAAAGCAGTGAATCGTGTGAATGCCAGTTAAAGGCGTTGTTAAGGAGTTTCTTCTTTTACTGTTACAGCGGCTAAATTTTCATTTTACTGGGAATCAGACATTTGTTGGATTTGACAGAATTCACACTATAGGCGTATTATTTGTTGTTGGAGATCGCTGGAGTAGAAAGGAATGAAGTGAAAGTTTTAGAAAACGTTCTTTCCTCTTGAATGCAGAATATCTTTCTTCGTTTCTTTTGTTAACAAAGAAGGATATCAAATGGAAATGGATATCTTTGAAATTGAAATGCACTAGATCTTTAGTAGGATGACGTATGAGAAGAAAGTACTGAATTAGTTTAGTTTTATTGACCTAGAATGCTGTACATTTTTATCCATAAAATATACGGGCATTGTTTTGGGGAGTTGAGTTGCGTCCTTGGCCACTTTCAGTTTTGCCCAATTTCATAGAAATGTGCAATTAAAAAAATTTTTTTTTGTTAGCTTCTCAAGATAAAATGTTTATTTATAAAATAATTCAGTAATTATTAAATAATTTAGTAAAAAAAATTAATTAAGAAGATTGTTCTAAAAGATCGTCTGGTGAAAGCAAAAACGATTTTATTGCAAAGTGAAAATGGCTGATGATCTCTGTTATGTAATTTGTCCTTAAATTAAATTCTAAATATTTTGGTTAACTTATATACCGGTCCATCTAATTACAATCTTTTTAGTTTTGTTTTCTTTATTAATTATTTTTTTTTATAGTTTTCTTTTTATATTTGTTGATATGTTATGACGTATGAAATTTGAAAAGAATAAAACTGCAAGGGAAATTATATCGATTAAAAGCTATATAAATATGAATCTAAAAGACACTTTGGGAAACTTACAATTAAAGATTAAATTCAGAAACTTAAAGGTTTTCTTCCAGTCGAGGAAAATAAATATTTAACAATAAATAAAAATAATTTTTTTTTCTTCAAGGCGGAAAGGCTTCTGCCCACCGGTGCTTTACTATAGACTTATCTCATCATATGCCAATTTTATCATTAAAAAAATAAAATGATAGGTAGTTCTTTTTAAAGACGTTCAGATTTTGTTAAAAGATTAAAACATGGAACGCGATTCCTTTCAAATTTAATAAAAAATAAAAATATCTTAGCCAATGTTTCTTAATTTGTTATAAACTAAGAAATATGAATTTTAAAACGCTTTCATTTAAGCTCTGAATTTTGTTGGCTAACAAGAGGTTAGTTGTTGGCAAATGTTTGATTAAATAATTTACGTATCGTATGGAATTGCCAATAACATTTAAAAGTTCCTTTTAAAACTGATAAAAGTTCCTTTTTATAACTGCGTCCATAAAAAGATAATTAAAAAATATATATATATATAAATATATATATATATATATATACATTAATCGTGCTTTTAGAACAAAAGAACGTTCCATTTTGCTATATATCGGGGGTTTCATATTTGTTTCTAAACACCTAGATTCATGCTATCATCGTTTCGGCTATAAAGTATGTGACATTTTGTTTAATCAATAATCGGATATTTTTATTTTACTTATAAAAGAGAAAATAACCGGTTTGTTTATTGGGGTTTGAGAATTTCAAAAATACCAACATGTGACCATGTATGCACCGTAACACAAAAGCATAAATTTTCTTAAAAATATTCGATTTTCTGGTATTAATTTTATTATTTTTAAAAATTCTAACTATGTAAATGTAATGAAGTCGTTATTTTATTTACATATTTAATTATATTTCGTATTTTAACATTTCAAGTATTTCTTGTTCTAAGAATTACAATTTTACATTTGTTTAATGGTTTTAAAAAATTTCTTAATGAAAAGAAGTGTTATTATACTGTTGACCTTGGTTGTTAATTTGTTATTGTGGATATCATAAAATAAACACTATTTACTAATTTTTAGGCTTAACAACAATCCATATTAACATATTATTCGAATCAGCATATTTTAAACGTGTAACAAGAGAATTTGTTTTTAAATTTTGGCGGCAAAAAAATAGAATATTTTCATTACGATAAATTATCTTAAAGATGACGAGAATTTTTAACATAACTATCTTTTCTATCTCCCTTGTTGTTTTATTTTTAAAAAGCAAGACTAAATTTTATACATTTGAAAATAGATAAGAGGTCATTTATCTCATAAATATTTTATTAATAAAAGATTTTTACGTTCAGATGAAAATAAAATATTTTTGAAAAGAGATAAAAAGAACAGTCTTAATTTCTAAACATTTTGTTTTATATAAACATATGAGATTAATATATTTATTTTAATCAGTAAATCATCAAATATTGAGTATAATTTTATTATATTGAAATAAAATTTTAAATATATTGCTTGAATTTAAAATTAGAAATTATTGAAATTAATTATTACTTGAATTTAATATTAGAAATTATTTTTAGAAATAACAATCCATCTGTAATTAGAAAATGTTTAATTAATTTTTGTTACTATACTATCTTTCTTTAATATAAAATCTCTTACAAACAAAATTATTTGAAATTGAAAAATTATGGCTATGTTTATTTTTTTTTTTTTTTTTTTTTTAAATCTTATTTTAAAACTGATTTCATGAGACAGGATAAAGAATTTAAAACAAGTTAATTTTAATTATTTTGTTGACAATTTGACGGAATGCCCTTATTTTTAAGTGTCCACTTTTATTTATTTATTTTTTTTTTTTTTTGTTTTAAAAATATATTTTAAGAAAGAAAACTGTTGAAATATAAGAAAGAAAGTAAATATGCTATGTAAGGGAAAAAAGTACTTATTCAATAAATTTAAAATTATAATATTACCCACAAATTAATTTTATACTTAAAAAGAGCCTTGACTAAAAATACACCAAAACTTCTTAATTTTACAATTTTCTTTTTATAGATTTTTAAAAAACGATAATAAATTGATAATACAATTGAACAGAAATAAAGCAAAGAAAATTACGATGAAGTTAAGATTTCATATCGATTAAAATAATAATTAATTATGAAAAATCAACTAATATTTCAATCACATTATGAGAACTCATTATAGTTACTAAGTTTTCTTTTATCTTTATATGACATCAGGATTCAGTAACAAGCCAAAGTAATAAAAACTTCCATGATACGTAATTTATATGCTCTTAGCTTTAAGAAGTTCTTGCACAGTTACTATTTTTGGAGAAATATAAAAAGTTTGGAAACTAAGAAGCAATTTTATTTCTCTTGATCGTTTTCAACTCAACAGGTAGCCAACCATTTTTTTTATGCATTTATTTTCCGAATTCTATAGAATTGTTCTCCTGCCACTATTAGAAACAAAAAGAAAACTTTCGTTTATCTACATTCAGATCTTCTCTATCTTGTCAAGGCGTATTCCGGGAAATGATGTGGACGTCTATTTCATTCACTTCCTCGACCGTGAAGAAAATGAGAGACAGGCCATTCAATAGGAACTTAATACGATATCCAATGCATTTATAAGCAGAAATAACTGGTTGCCAGTCTCCGGTTGAGCTGTGACGTCACACAAACAAGTCCTGTAATAACACGGAACCATTGAAGAAAAAAGAAACCCCTTCAGTGTTTGCTGAAGTTCTCCTTGCAGTGAAATTTGCGGAAAAGCCGATACACAAACATCATGGCAGACAGGATGGTAGTCCTCCTGGGTGTTTTCATGGTTCACCGCGCTCTGTTTATTATATAGGCTAGTGGGCATAAAAGGATTTTTCGAAATTTCCACTTACGTGATTTACCGTTCTGTCAACAATAGTCTGCAGCACTTGCAAAGGTATTCTCATGAATGGCGATTCGGTTGAAGTCTGTTCCCGTTAGAGGAACGTCACGAAATGCGGGAGATAATGGTCTTCTGCCCTTTCACACTGCTGCCGCTGCTTCAGATTATCTTTTTGTTTGTTTTCCCAGGAAGAGGTTGCAGAAAATCTCTTAATGAGCGAAATACCTGAGTATTCCGAAAATAGGTGTTTTGGTTTTGTGGTTTCAGGGTGAATACTATTAGTATACATTGAAATTATAGTGTTTCATGTCACGTAATAATAAAATGATGGATTATTTTATTTGATTTTATACCATTTGTGACGAAGGACGAATTGGGATGATGGGTTACTAGTTGAATTTCAAAACTAAGAGAATTAGAATTTCCTTCTTAATCCGAGAAGTTTTTCTAACTAAAAACTCTTATGTCTATGTCGGCAAGACAAATGTGTGGGCCGTTTTTTTCGTGGGAAAAGTTGCCACCTCTGGGATAATGGATAGTGATAAAATAATGGATTATTTTACTTTATTTTACACCATTTGTGACGTAGGCAGGATTAGAATAATGGATTACCAGTTGAATTTCAAGAATAAGATAATTTCTTTCTTAATCCGAGAAATTTGGCCGAACCAAAAGTTCTCATGTCTATGTCGGATATGAGCATGACAAATGTATGGCCGGTGGGTTCGTGGGAAAAGTTGCCACCTCTAATGTAATGGATAGTAAAATGATGGATTATTTTACTTCATTTTATATCATTTGTGACGGAGGCAGGATTGGGATAATGGATTAACGGTTGAATTTCAAAACTAAGAGAATTTCTTTCTTAATCTGAGATTCTTGCCGAACCAAAAGTTCTCATGTCTATGTCGGATATGAGCAAGACAAATGTGTAGGCTGTTGGATTCGTGGGAAAAGTTACCAACTCTGGGATGGGTCATTTGAAATTGTGGTGGCATAATGTGGGTGTTTAACAGGTTTACAGTACATCCCGTGTAATGTCTAATCTGTTGCATATCTTACGTTATCGTAATGAATGACAAGTCAAAATTCCTAGAAATTGAAATTAATTGTTATTATTCTATTTGATAAAATAATGAGTGAACATTTGTTCCCAACCACATTTCTATATTTTTATCAATACATAATTACAATTAATAAATTATGCCACCTACAATTAATACATATTTTTCTCATTAATAAAATAAATATAAAGCATTTTAGAATATTTGCTACGTGAATTCCTTCACGTGGGAAAAAATACGTGTGATTTTAATTCTTAAATTGCTTTTAAAATTTGCTTAAAATTGCTTTTAAATAGTATTGAATTTTAGTCTTTTAAATAAACCTCGTTCATTTCTGTACCTTGAAAATTTATAAATATTATAGGTAGAATATGATTAGCAAAAAATGTCTTATTCGATATTGGAGAAATATCTTCTAAAAAAGACACGCATTTTTCATCAAAAAAGAAAATCAAAATAGCAAATAGATTTTTTTTTTTTTTTTAGGGATTTGAATTCCCCAAGGATTTAAAATTATTGCATGATGTATTCAAAAAGTTCAAAAATCATTTTCTTTATGTCTAGTTGTGTATTTGCATCGACAGTTTTAATTCAACCTTATCTTTACGTCACTTTTTTACTGCGATTATTATAATCTTCTTTTAGATTTTTGACTGCATTTGATTTGAGTTATTTTAAAAAGTGACAACAAATAAGTTTTCAAGTCGTTACGCTTTTTACAAGAAATTTTCCAACTTACTAGACATCCACGGAAAAGGTCAAATGTTCAAGCAGGATAAGCATCAGGAAATAAACATAAAAATTTATCTTTACGTCACTAAATTATCCATGCGTCTTTTTTTTGTAAGTTCATGGACAATGCACCTTTCTATACATCAGGCCAGTTCGCCCACACTTCCTTCCAGAAAGAGGGTTTTGGTCAAGAAATAGAGCTTTGGTCATTTCTTAGTTCTTTGAGCAATTGAGCATTTTAAAAGTAATTTAATTTTCCATACACAAAATGAAATGGAAAAGTCAGAGAATGTTTAAAGCAGCTTTTTAATTTCAGAAAATATATAAAAAATTACTCCCTCCATAACAGTTGTGAAAGGAATTAATTTGAATATTTTACAGTATAAGGACGTCTTTAGTTTAGTAATCATTACGTGGCAATTAAAGAGATAAACTGAAGCACTAAACGAAATGAAATAGATATTTTATGCGAATAGATATTTTCAATAAAAATTAAGCTAATTATTTTATAAAAGAAAATTTTCTTTGCAGAAACTGAGGCTTTGGTCATTCCTTAGTTCTTTAAATAATTTTATAGCAAAGTTTAAAGTGACTTTTTAATTTCAGAAAAAAATTATATGTAAAATTACTCAACTTCATAACAGTTGTGAAAGGAATTAATTTGAATATTTTACTTGACTTTTTAGTTTAGTAATCATCGTGTCAATTAAAGAGATAAACTGAGGCTTTGGATATTTTATCAATAGATATTTTCAATAAAAATTAAGCTAATTATTTTATAATTAGTTCTTTTGAACCAGAAACTGAGGCTTTGGTCATTCCTTAGTTCTTTAAATAGTGAGACTCAGACACAAAATGAATTTATGTATGGTTAAAAAACGATAGCAATCGTAGAAAGTTTAAAGTGGCTTTTTAATTTCAGAAAAAATTATATGTAAAATTACTCAACTTCATAACAGTTGTGAAAGGAATTAATTTGAATATTTTACAGTATAAGGACGTCTTTTAGTTTAGTAATCAATATTTTCGTCGTGTCAATTAAAGAGATAAACTGAAGCACTAAACGAAATGAATAGATATTTTATGCGAATAGATATTTTCAATAAAAATTAAGCTAATTATTTTATAATTAGAGAAAAACCATATTTTCTTGACTTTTCCTGTCCAGAAACTGAGGCTTTGGTCATTCCTTAGTTTGAGACTCAGACACAAAATGAATTTATGTATGGTTAAAAAAAAAAAACGATAGCAATCGTAGAAAGTTTAAAGTGGCTTTTTAATTTCAGAAAAAAAATTATATGTAAAATTACTCAACTTCATAACAGTTGTGAAAGGAATTAATTTGAATATTTTACAGTATAAGGACGTCTTTTAGTTTAGTAATCATTATTTTCGTCACGTGGCAATTAAAGAGATAAACTGAAGCACTAAACTGAAATGAATAGATATTTTATGCGAATAGATATTTTTAAAAATTAAGCTAATTATTTTATAATTAGAGAAAAACCATATTTTCTTGATTTTCCTGTCTGAGGCTTTGGTCTTAGTTCTTTAAAGCAATTGAGACTCAGACACAAAATGAATTTATTTGGTTAAAAAAAAACATAGCAAATCGTAGAAAGTTTAAAGTGGCTTTTTAATTTCAGAAAAAAAAAATTATATGTAAAATTTCAACTTCATAACACAAAATTTGAATATTTTACAGTATAAGGACGTCTTTTAGTTTAGTAATCATTATTTTAGTCGCGTGGCAATTAAAGAGATAAACAGACTAAACGAAAAATAGATATTTTATGTATGGTCCAGAAACTGAGGCTTTGGTCATTCCTTAAAAGAACAAAATGAATTTATGTATGGTTAAAAAAAACGATAGCAATCGTAGAAAGTTTAAAGTGGCTTTTTAATTTCAGAAAAAATTATATGTAAAATTACTCAACTTCATAACAGTTGTGAAAGGAATTAATTTGAATATTTTACAGTATAAGGACGTTTTTTAGTTTAGTAATCATTATTTTAGTCGCGTGGCAATTAAAGAGATAAACTGAAGCACTAAACGAAATGAATAGATATTTTATGCGAATAGATATTTTCAATAAAAATTAAGCTAGTATTTTATAATTAGAGAAAAAATCATATTTTCTTGACTTTTCCTGTCCAGAAACTGAGGCTTTGGTCATTCCTTAGTTCTTTAAATAATTGAGACTCAGACACAAAATGAATTTATGTATGGTTAAAAAAAACGATAGCAATCGTAGAAAGTTTAAAGTGGCTTTTAATTTCAGAAAAAAATTATATGTAAAATTACTCAACTTCATAACAGTTGTGAAATGAATTAATTTGAATATTTTTAAGAACGTCTTTTAGTATAAGAACGTCTTTTAGCACTTTAAGAATAGATATTTTATCGCGAATAGATATTTTCAATAAACGAAAAATTATTTTATGCTAATTATTTTATAATTAGAGAAAAATCATATTTTCTTGACTTTTCCTGTCCAGAAACTGAGGCTTTGGTCATTCCTTAGTTCTTTAAATAATTGAGACTCAGACACAAAAAATGAATTTATGTATGGTTAAAAAAAACGATAGCAATCGTAGAAAGTTTAAAGTGGCTTTTTAATTTCAGAAAAAAATTATATGTAAAATTACTCAACTTCATAACAGTTGTGAAAGGAATTAATTTGAATATTTTACAGTATAAGGACGTCTTTTAGTTTAGTAATCATTATTTTAGTCGCGTGTCAATTAAAGAAATTATCCGAAGCAATTTCTTTAATAATCATAAAGAAATTATCTGATTTTCTAAACGGATCGAATCGAGATATTTATAATTATGCAAGAGAAAAAAATTAGAAGGAATTATGCGAATAGATATTTTCAATAAAATTAAGCTATTTATTTTATAAGAAGAGAAAAACCATATTTTCTTGACAGGTTGCTTAGGTGGTAAAATAAGCATTTGTTAAATGTTGTTAAATGAGTTTAAAAATAATGCATTTAAAAAAAATGGGATGAATAAATGGATTTAAAAATAATGGATTAAAATTTGTAAAATGGATTTTAAAATAGCTTTTTCTAATACCTCTCAAGTTCTCCTTAATAATTTTATTCTCTTAAATTCTCTATAATAAATAGTATTCGCCAATACGATAGAGTAAGTTTATTAATAATGTTGATAAAACTAAAATGCCACATTGAATTAAGGTCTCCGTTACGAACCTACGATACTATATAAAATGATCGTTTTATCAAATATTTTTTGCTATTAGGAAACATAAATAAAATGAATTTTCATTGACCAACTAAATAACCCTTCAGATTGTTATGCTATAATGGGAAACCTTAAAAATAAATGAAAGAAATTTGTATTGAATATAGACTCATCGATTGTTTTTACTGTTTGTTCTTCATACTAGAATAAAAAAAGAAATGAAAGAAATTTGTATTGAATGTAGACTCATCGATAGTTTTAACTATGTTTGTTCTTCATTCTAAAAATAAAAAAATAAATGAAAGAAATTTGTATTCAATGTAGATTAATCGATTGTTTTAATTATGTTTGTTTTTCCTACTAGAATAAAAAATGAATGAAAGAAATTTGTATTGAATGTAGATTCATTGATTGTTTTTACTATTTTGTTCTTCATACTAGAATAAAAAAAATGAAAGAAATTTGTATTAAATGTAGATTAATCGATTGTTTTAATTATGTTTGTTTTCATACTAGAATAAAAAAATAAATGAAAGAATTTTTATTGAATGTAGACTCATCGATTATTTTTACTATGTTTGTTCTTCATACTAGAATAAAAAAATGAAATAAATTTGTATTGAATGTAGACTCTTTGACTGTTTATTCATTTATAAGTATATTTTTATAGTTTTGTTCTTCATACTAGAATAAAAAAATAAATGAAAGAAATTTATATTGAACGTAGACTCACTTATTGTTTTTACTGTTTGTTCTTCATACTAGAATAAAGATATTATAAATGAAATAAATTTTTATTTAATGTAGTCTCATCGATTGTTTTTGCTATATTTGTTCTTCATACTAGAATATTGTGATTATTTAAATTAAAAAAATGTTTCATCTCTCATATAAAACTGGCAACAATAACTTCTTACTACTGCTTGACATTTTTTTAACGGATTTTTTAATCAGTCGTGCATATCTACATGTTTTTCCGAAATGTATAAGCATGCTAAAGAAAAAATAAAATTCTAGAGCATTCCTTTTTTTTTCCCATACAAATGAATACAAATTCCTCGCCTTTTCCCATAAAAATGGACTAAAAAGAAAAATATAGAACATGATTTTTTTATTTCTTTTTTTTCCCTCAACTAAATTCAAAATAAATGTTAAACTAAAATTCAAAGTTGACATCTTATTTTTTAAAAAAGAACAACTTAAATTATCTTAATTGAAATTCATTCTATTTTTAAAATACATGTTTTTAGAAATCGATAAAATGAATCGTTTGTTTATTTGGAATAAACAAACGAAAATAAAAATAAAGAATTAATTATCTGGAATAAATAACAATTTAAAATAAAAACTGATAAAAGTTTTCCAACATCTTTATAAACATTTATTATCCATGAAATTATGGGCATTGTTTTGGGAAAAGTGAATAAGTGGACGACTTTCAACTTTTCTTATTGGTTTATTTTTTAAAAATTTTTTTTTTTTACAAACCAATAATTAAATAATGCAATATTTCTTATTGGTTTTATTTTTTTATTAAACTTTCATAATTATAAATTTTCACGGTTTATTTTTGTTAAATTTCATTGTTTAAATATGCCAATTAATAATGGAAAATGTTTATTTTTCATAGTAATTATTCAATAATCTTAGGGGTATCCTGTATATCAGCCCAGCCATATATTTACTAATAGAATATAGTCTATTGTACTAATTTTATATAATATATATATCATTGAACTAATTATATATACTGCTAATATACAGTATACAGGATATCCATAAGATTATTGAATAATTATTATATAATTATATAAATAATTGAACTGAATTCACATCCGCTAATTATCCCAGAAAAATGAATTAGACGAAAACATTTTTTTATATAATATTTTTACATTTCACATTTAAAAAAACAACAAACATTTCTGTTTGAAAAATATTTGCTATAAATCATATAAATTGTTTTAAAATGTCCGTTGTTTATATAAAATGGCCTATATCTTCATTAATCAAAACTAAAGGAAATTTACTCAATTCTGGGCCAATGATAACGAACGCAGCTAACATGCAGTATGAATCAGATTCAAATCCACCGGCAGCGTCCATTGCAGTCATAGCTCTCAGAAACGAGGAGACTCTGTGAAGATTATAATAACTCGTGTAAAGAGTCTCGCCATAGTAATCAAGCTACCTGAAAAAGTTTCAGACTTTCATCCATACTATACGTACATGCTGGATCATTACCCCTGAACGACAATGCCCTTTCATCATCGCCCATCGGTGGTCTGATCGTGACAAACACAAATTGAACAAGGGGTGTACAGTTCTGCAACAGCAATATATATATATATATATATATATGTGTGTGTGTGTGTGTGTGTGTGTGTGTGTGTATGTAAAGTTTCCCATAAAAAGTAAATTACTTTTAGAGAAAAAATAAGTACAGCTACAATATATATGATTTATAATTATAAAAAATGTGGTTTATAACAGGTATATGTAAAACTAAAAAAAAAAAAAAAAAAAAAGTGGATTTTTCCATTTTTTTTTTTTTGAGAAATCCACTTTTTTTTTAACAGCTCTATTTTCATTCTCAAAAAAATAATATTTAAATTAGTATAAATAGTTTAAATCAATCATTAGAAAAAGGTTTCAATTATGTTCTCAAGGATGAATAAACACAGACGAAGTTCAGTAGTTCGAACCTTTTTTTCTGTTTCGTTCGAAAGGTGTTGGCCAACATTTATCGGTGTTACTATACGCATGGAATCCAATGTGAGTCGACGCAAACTCGCGAACTCTTGTTTCATTTCCTACATTAATTGTTGTAACAACAACCGAGGTTTCAAGTTCGCTCGACTTTCACGAATTTGACATAGCTGAATAAACCGTGTACGGGGAAAGATGGCGGTCACGTAGTGATAAAATTGAAGAGTCAGTCATTCCGTTGAATGCTTGCCTAGTTTTTATCCTCGGGTTACTGACTAAAATAAATATTGGCTGTTAGTTGTTTATTGTAACAATAATTGCTTAAACATATAATTATAAATATTTGATATAATGGCATAAATTTATAGAATGTGAAATTGGTATTGAACATAGCTGTTCTGTAAAGTAAAGGAAACAAGACCTGTGAAAATTGACTAGAGCAGTGTTTCTCATTTTTTTTTTGAAGTCCAGGCGTATTTAAAAAAAAAAAACTACAAATAATTGTTGTTGTGTCTAATCCTTCAGTGTATTGCAGTGAGGATGGATATTCCATTAGTGATCCACTCATGGGAGGAGGGGAAAGGGACAGCTTCTGTTGTGATTTTGTTTCGTTTGTTGCTCTACTGTCATTTTGTGCATAATTTGGGCTAATTAGACAGGGATCTAGAGTTTAGTGTGGATTCCAAACCACTGACGAACATCCATGTCACCGCCAGGATTCGAACCTGAAGCCTGTGATATCAAAGGCCAGAGCGCTTGCCAATTGGCCATCAGGCAGCTCTTCTGTTGTAATGGAGCATCCGTAGGTAGAAGTCTGACTTGGCTCCATGATGGTGAAGAACAGTGCCTTCCGGGAAGTACTTTTAGCGGGAACTACCCCGTATATCCGTATCGTATAGGAGAAAACCCGGAAAACTCCCGCCAGGTAGTCCGACTAATAAGGCAACAAGCTGAACATCACAAACGCCATTGAGTCTTGTTTTGAAACAGTGTCTACAACAAACCCGCCAGCGGATTGAACTTTAGCTCTAATGCTCACCAATAGCGTGCGTTGCCACTGAGTCACGAATCAGGCTCAAATAATTGTAAGCATATTATATACAATTTTTTGACAAATTAGCATCCGTATTAACGTCTTATAATTTATATCTAGTTGGTCAATTCCACAGACTGTCTACACACAGTCTAATTCCACAAGTCGACGTTTTAGTCTCAGAGGCTACAATGGAAATTTTTTAAACATTAAAAATCACAGAGACGCTAGCTCTCATAGTAGTCAACCATGAAAGTGACGGATCATAGTTTCTTGGAAACCTTCTTTGACGCATTATTGCTGTTTGGCGTTATTTTTAAGCAACCAGAAAGATTAGTTGTTTGTAATGAAAGCTGTCTTTGAATGTAAAAACTGACAAAGGAAAGATTAATTATATTTATATTTGAGCCGCGCCATTTGAAAACCACCGGACTAAATTTGGTCTGTTGCTCTACGGTCATTTTTGCACAGTTTAGGCTAATTAGGCCGGGAAAGAAACATCATACTACCGCCAGGATCCGAACCTGTAGTACGAAAGGCTAATGCCAACCTCTGGCCAAGTGGCCATCAGGCCACCCACTGGACTAGAGATTGGTTATGTTTTGTAATACTTATTCTGTTAACATGTTTTAACACACACATAACAACATAACACACTACAGAAAACATACACAACAAACACAACATAACACACTACAAAAACTGTCGACAATTGAGCAACTTGTTTGCGCATATTCTAAAATTGATCACAAAAAGATTTTTCAACTTTAAAAAGGAAAAATTCGTAAATATTTATGGCAGGTCTTCCACGATAATTAATAGATCAATCATTTTAAATTTATTTTTAGCAATAGTCTGATGAATATGTCGACATTGCAAACAATTAATCTATGAATATTTTATTCTATTAAAAAAATAATAGAATTTTTAACTATCAACATTTAGTTAACTAAGTTAACATTACACACTATGTTAACATTTAATTAACAGATGATGTCCACTCGCACACACATATTTGAAAGAAAAAAAATATATTTAGGTTTCATTCCAACGCGTATATTATAGAGACGTAATTAAGATTATGAAATGTAAAATAATCTATCTCAAGATAAATATTCGAGAGAAATATTAATTATTTGCAAATCAAGTTCTTAAAAAAAAAATAGTATGTACAATTTTCCAAAATGTTATTTTGAAAGCCCTTGTGTTTTGTCCTTTTCAAGTTCCGAAGCGTTATGCAATTTTGTTTTTCTTTTCGAAACCGACTTCGCGACCTCGCATACCGGAGAGAAACGTAACACGAAGGTCACGCTCTCCTTCGTACATTTGTGAATCTCCATAAAATGTTAATTTGCTCAATCAATATTTACATTGGGTGTACTTCTTTCGGGAGCTTGTTTGGTTTTTAAAACACCCTACTGGGTGAAAAAAAGTCACTTCCTTTTAAATACTCCGCTAATTCTGTCTAACCACCGTGCACCAGTGTAATAGTTTTGAAATCCTTAAATGTATTGCTTTTCCATAATCGCCACGAAGATAGTCTGCTGAACTTTTACAATTCACTAATCATTTTAACATTAGCTTTATTAAATAGAAAATCAAAAAACAAAATGTTATTTAGTTGATTTGGGAAATTTTATTTAGACTGAAATACTTCAATTTCATTTTAATTAAACGTAAGTTAATGTTACAATGGAAATATTATTTGAAATTGAATTACTTCAATGTCATTTTAATTAAATGTAAATTAATGTTACAATGGAAATTTTTTTAACATTGAATTAATTTTTTAAGATTTAATGTAAATGTGTTTACAATGGAAATTTTTGTGCATTGAATTAATTTTTAAGATTTAATGTAAATGTGTTTACAATGGAAATTTTTTTTTAACATTGAATTATTTTTAAGATTAAATGTAAATTAATGTTGCAATGGAAAATTTTTTTAACATTGAAAATCACATAGACGCTAGCTCTCTTCATAGCTAACCTGGAAGTGATGGTTTATAGTTTCTCTTTTGGCGCATTATTGCTATTTGGTGTTAGTTTTTAAGCAATCAGAAAAATGTGTTGTTTGTAATGAAAGCTGTCTTTGACTATAAAAAGAGTAAATGTATTTATTTCTACAACTGAGCGGATATTTTTTTCTGGAATATCACAAGGCACAACCTTGAGAACCACCGGATTAGAGATTGGTTATGTTTTTGTCATATTTATTCTGTTTTAACATGCTTTCTACAGAAATTGTCGACTATTGAGTCACATTTAAATATACATTTAAAATGTACACTGCTAATCCTTTCGCTCACTAGATTTGAGAGAATATAAAATTCTGTTAACTTAAAGAGCACCAGGTTATGCATTTATATGTTTACATGATTAAGAATTATTTTTTGTCATCACAGTAGAGAAAACTGGTTTCAATTTGGGAATTTAATAGCAATGAAATATAGTCTTGAGTATAAATTTAAGTTTTTTAAATTTCTACGTAGACCTATAGAGTCAGTGAAAATGATACTGTTATATTACTAATAATCCAGTCACTGGGTTTTAGAGATATAAGACTCTGTTAACTTAGATTATAAGAGCACTATGTTTGTTTATTTATATGTTTACCTGATTCAAAAATAATTTATCTTATCACAGAGAAAAACTGGTTTCAATATTATTTCTGTGAATTTCATCGTAATGCAATTATAGCCCTCTGTATAAATTTACATTTTTAACATTTCTATGTAGACAAATAGAGTCACTGAAAATAATTAATTTATAGCTGAACATTTTTTAATTTATAGCTCAGAAACTTCAAAAACATAAACATGATACTTGTGTTAAAATGCAGCAAATACATGTTTCGAGTTGATTAAATTGATTTTGATAAATTTGTGAATTCCTTCACTGTCATTAAAAGTGAATCGGGTTTGAATAGATTTACGATCGAGTTTTTGGTAATTTATTTTAGAATGAATACCATTACTAAAGATACAGATCTGGAGAATTCTCCATTTCATACTATTTATGCAGAAACACACACTGTAAAGTTTCTCAACGCCTAATGTCTAGATCACCAAACCTCTTTCAGTATTTTTTTATAAAGTTACACGAAAGCTTTGTATTCAGTGATATGATTACGAATCTCCAAACAACTATAATAATAACTCTTTTAGAAGGCTTCGGTTAAAACTGATCACTGTCTCGGCTAGAAATAAAAAGTACACATCGAAACACATTAAAGAGGTCTATTGGTACGGAAATGTTGTTGATACATTTATTTGTTTTTAAATTGCAAGGTTTTGTATTTGTATCATTGTTTTTTTCAGTAAACCCTCAGAGAAAGACAATAATATAGTTGCAAAGACTTTTTTTGGCATAAATCGAAAATCCCATCAATAGTTTTTGCAAAGTAAAAACTTCGTCCATAATCCAAAATCTATTCTAGAATTGTACTGTATTTTTTAACAAAATTTATTATTAGGATTTTTAATGCAATTTCGCCAGAAACCTTTTTTTTTTTTTTTTTTTTTTCCTTAAAAATAAAACTATAGTCTAGTGCTGAATGGTAAATTATGTATGAATTAAGGAACAGTTGTATCTGTAACCGTGCTTCCTCCTACCCCCTTTTTTACCACAGACTGCAAGTTTGAATCCTAGCGGTGGCATGAACGTTTGTTAGCGGTAAGGAATTCACGTTAAACTGAATTTCCGCTCTAATTAGTCCAAAGTGTGCACAAAATGACAGTAGAGAGACAAAAACAAAAAAAAAAAAACAAATCCTGCACTCTAGCAAGAGTTACCCCAGTGGCGTTCAATAGAATGGTTAGTCGGCCTCGTGTCTCTCATCAAAGAGGAAGTACAGCCCTCCCGCTGAGAAACGTTTAGTTTATAGTCTCTCATTCCGAGAGGAAATATATTTAGCGCATCCCGGTGCATTAGTTGGCCTCAGACACCAATGAATATATTTCGCTCCTCCCTGAGCGCAGCAGAATTTCGGGTTTTCGGTTTTAGAAAGGCAGTCCTTCCGTGAATCTATGATCACATGTTTTTAAATGTGTTAAATATTGTATGTCTGTAATTGTATGTGTATGAGGTGTTTGTACATATATCAATAAAGCTGTGAGTTTACTAATCTGAGCCTGAAGTATCTCAACCCAACCGCACCCAGTTACAATTCAGGTGCCCAACCGGCACACTATAATACTGAGAACGCGCTTCTCATTTTATGAATGCACGAATAAACTCTGTGCTTTGCCGTGGATGTTTGTAATGGTTCGGAATCCATTTTAAACAGTAGGTCCCGGTCTAATATGAGTGTAGAAGTTGGGAATAGGGTTGACAATCCTACCATGTAAAAAGAAAACATTTCCTGTCTTGAAATCTGCCAACAGGCAAACGGCTTTGGCCCACCATGGGGCTGTTGCACCAATGAAGAAGAAGAAAAAGTTAATATTTAAAAATTAAAACAATAGAGTTTCAATATTTATTAATTATTCAATAATATTTAATTATACTGTTTAAAGCATTGTGAAATAGCAAAAGAAAAATATATTAATGTATTTGTAGAAAATCTATAGCAAAACATTTTATAAAAAGTTAAAAAAAAAAAAAAATTTCTAATTGAAAAATCTGAACTTAATTTTAAAACTTTTTTATTCGGTCGGAGAATTCAGGCTAGAATCAATTTTCCAAGAAAAGCAACGATGTTTCAAATCGCTACAAATATTTAACAATAGTCTTTAAAGAACATTTGAGAACATTAAGAACATAATCACTTTAAAGAACATTTAGTATCACTTGATGCAATTGAGGGTGAAGTTGCATAAAATTGCACCTCTGTTTGAGCTGTGTAATGCGACTGTCATGGCATCCTTTGTTTAGACGAGAATTTGAAGGAATGCAAACGAAAGAAAATTTCAAGCTGTCTTTGTCAAGTCTGATTTTCCCCCTCTGTTATTTACCTGTCTTATTTTTGTTTTGTTGAACCTCTAATTACGTAGATCAAGAAACTACATTATAAATAAACAACATTGGAATTGGAATATAAAAAGCACACGAAAGCATTTTAAAGAATTATATTTGAAAGAACATGCATTTATTGATGGTACAATAATTATTTATATATTTTAAAATTCATACTCGTATGCTTAATTATTTTCCATTAAAACAAGTGAGCTATTGGTATATCGTTCAAATTTTTTAAAAAAAATGTGCCTGACTCGTGGTGCAGTGGTGACTCAGCCGACTCCTGGCGTTGGTGAGCATTAGGCATAGGGGTCAATCCACTGGCGGCTTTGCTGTAGCATCTGCATCGTCAGTTGGACTTCCTGGTGGAGTTTTCTGGGTTTACTCACATACGATACGCAAATGCGGGGTAGTTCATCCTAAAAGTTCTCCCGGAAGGCACTGCCTTCTTCAACCTTCTTCTTGTCAAGGAACCAAGTCAGACTTCTACGTGCGGGTGCTCCATCACAACAGAAGCTGCATCCCTTGTTTCTTTTCATGAGATCACACTGGTTTTTGACTTGGTCTAGATGATCCTGTCTATCGAGTGGCATACGGAAAAAAAACCCAATGCATTAATCGAAAATAATACTTTAATTATTTTATATTTTAATTATCATAATTATTTTCTTCAAAAATAATCTGTATCCAAAATGTTTCAAATTATTTGTTGCGACTAAATTAAAAAATATAAAATTTGAGTTAACATTTTCAAAGAATTACAAATTTAAAAGAAATATGAAAGAAAGGAATTATTATTCTATTTAATTAAATCGGAATATATAGGACTTTAATTTTATTGTAAACTATGAAGTTAATTTAAAGACAACAGTTATCGATGAAAAATTATTTATTGTAAGTTATAGAATTAATTAATGCCATAATTTTGTTGTGGATGTAACATTTATATGTAACAATACTTTTTGAGCTATCACTTTTTAATTTTATAGTTTATTACAAATGACATATATATAATAAATATATTAGCATAAGAATATTAAGAGTTTGTAAATATGGATTAAAACTTTCATAAATTATAAAAGAATCGCAGATTTAAAGAATATTAGTTTATATATATATATATATATATAATATTCTTTATAAAAGTTCTTGTTAGTACTCACAAACTTATTTTATATATATAAATTCTAGTGTTACACCGATGTCTTTATTTACGGTTACATTAAGCGAATCGACTTTTGCATTTGAGTGGTGGTTGGTCTTTTCAAACTTAAACATAAGTTGAATAAAAATACAAAATTAATATTATTGATCTCGCAAAATTTTGTAAAATGCTTTTAGAATTCATTAATAAAATCAATTATCTGTGAAATTCTAGTGTTATTAGTTGATGTTCTTTATACACAGTATCATTAAGCCAATGGACTCATTCCATTTGATGGTGGTTGGTCTTTTTCAAATTTAAATCTAAATTGATTATTAATTAAAAATACAAATTAATATTATTATTGATCTAATAAATATTGTAAAATGCTTTTAGAGTTCATTAAAAAAATCAATTATTTATAAAATTCTAGTGTTATTAATTGATGTTCTTACACACATTATCATTAAGAAAATCGACTCATTCCATTTGGATGGTGAAGTTGGTCTTTTCAAACTTCCAGCATAAAATAGATTGTTAATTAAATAAAATACAAAATTAATATTATTGATGCAGCAAAAAATTCTGAAATATGCTTTTAGAATTCATTAATCAACCTTCTATAAAATTTTAGTGTTATTAATTGAGTTGGATAGTGACTGCTGTCCTGCAGACCATATCTTTCGCATGTCTGATCTAACAGATAGCATTTAAAAAAACTAATTTATTTTTAGTTTATAAAGACATCACCAGATATAAATATATAGATACAAAAAGGTGTGCTTATGAATGAGGCACTTTTAACAAAGCAACAATATAGAAAAACAACTCACTAAAGCTATGAATAAGTATTTTTTTATTCTTTAAAAATGAGATAAAAAAATATAAAAAATCTGAATTCATTCATTTTAACTTTGCGATCATTACTTTTTTTGCGAACTTCAGATCTCGTTAAAATGTCACGCCTCGATTATCAGACGACGTTTATTAAAAATTGTGTGTTCCCTTGAAAGTGAGAGGAAAAAAGGAATCACAATGAAAGCGCCTCGGTTTGGCGTGAGAATGACAGACGACGACCTTGATGGGGAACCTCGCTGCTCATTTTTGCTTTGCGCATCAATAGCGACTTTGCGTAATCATCAGGACGTAAACAGTCAACGGAATCAACTATCTGAAACGCAAACCACAATGTCAAGACTTCAATTGTGACAACTCAAATCATAATTTACTTTTGCTCTTAACTCAGGGGTGTCAAGTCAAATCATGCAAAATCAGTCCATTTTCTTTCCCTGCGCCAGTTTTCAATAAATAATTTTATCCAAAAAATCTGTTCTATTTTTTAATTTAAAGCGTATATCAAAATTAAAATGGCATTGAAATGGTATTAATGAAAAAAAGTATTGTTTGAAGACTTTTGGTTATTTGATACATTTATAGATTAGAATCAAAAACCATTTGAGTTGGATTTGAAAATTAACTAAAAATGCTCATTTGTAAGTCTTGTATAATCTTGGGAATGACAAAAATTTTCATTGTGTAAATAGTAGTTTATACTAATAAAACTTCCAAATTTATATCTAAAATCCAACAGAAAAGATCGTCAATTAAAATAATTGCATTATTTTAAAAATATTTTTTCGTATAAAATCCGAAGAAAGATTATTCATGGAACTCAAGTGTTGTTAATTTATGTTGTGTAGGGGATCTGTAGATCATCGGGGTTACCATGGCCTGTGGGCCATATTACGGCATGAGCTATTTAATTAATTTGACTTGAAATGTATCAGATGAAACTTTTTAATAGAATTATATTCAAATTATTAACTTTTTCACGTCTTTCAAAATCAAATAGGTTAGAAAGGTCAAAATTATTTTTTCATGTTCAGTATGCTGATGCAAAATGAAATACTGCTCTTCAAAAGGTGTACATCTTTCTTTGCATTATTTAAAAAATATATTTTTAGAATAAAATCCGAAGAAAAATTATTCATGGAACTCAAGTGTTATTACACTAATATTGTGTATCTAGATCCAAGGCTACTCATAGCCCGTGGGCCAT
>BPLR01007727.1:0-68891 GCA_021605095.1 Caerostris extrusa
AAGAGCCACAAACATTTTTTTCTTGCCAACAATAAATAGTACTCATATAAATAAATTTTTTTGATAAAAAGAAAAAAAAAACTAATCTATTTATTCATAAGAAAAATATCTATTTATTCATATATAAGCAGTGTTTTTCACAACAAATTATATAATATATATATATGGCATTATTAGATAATTACTTATTATTTAAGTAAAAATTAAAACAATTAAACATTTACTTACAACACAAACTTGTACTTCAAAGCAAACAATCGAGCAAACAAATTCAATGGGAGCGATGACTTTGCATGGTAATTCAAGTAGAAAATTTAAACTTTACTGAACAATGTAACTTGTATTTAAAATAAAATAAAAAAACAATAACATACATTTGAGCAAACGAATTCAATGGGAGCGTTGGCTTTGCATGGCTTTAGAAAGTTTGGATAAATTTGGTTCATAACTTATTGTTTTAAGTTTCAAACACGACTAAATTTTCATTTGTTAGTTGGCTTCTCTCTTTACTTTTAATTATATTCATGCAAGAGAACGGTTTGCTCGCACGAATATGTCGATCCGAAGATAGTCAGCACTCCAAATGCCAACTTCACCTCACTGTAGCAATCTGGAAGACTATTCGAATTGCGTCGAATATAAGTGCCTCAACTCGCGGCATTTCTTTTAAAACTGTCCACTTTTGTTGCGTTAAGTACATACATTTCTGGACCTCCAACTCTTCCAACTTGCTTTTCAACTCTGTAAATTTTACACTCCACAAAGCTTTACTTTTTAAATCGATCATTTGCATTTCTAGAGATCCAGTATCAATTCCAAATGACTCAATGTGGATTTCGTTACTATTTGTGTTGAGAGGATTTACTATGAATGGTAGAGTGGTTTTGTTGGTTTTGAATTGCTCAAATCTGTAAGCAAATTCATCTTTAATTTTTTTATAACTGTGCTGAAGTACCTCGTGTCAACAGTTGCACTGGTTTTATCGCGATATTGCTTCAGAAATTGAAAATGAAGTAATTTACCGCTCTGAATATCTTCTGAAAAAGAATCAATTTTTTCTTCAAAACAAACCAATTCTTCTACCAAAACATAGGCTGAGTTTCCCTTTCTTTGCAGTTATAGATTGAGCTCATTTAATTTCGCTGTGATATCCATCATAAAGTAAAAATTTTGCAACCATTTGTCGTTCTCTAATTCAGGGTGATTAATGCCCTTTTCATTTAGGAATGCATTTATTTCATTCAAGCACAAAACAAAACGTTTTAACACCTTACCTTTGGAAAGCCATCTCACTTTTATTGTGAAGAAGGAGGTCGGAATACTGAGTCTCCATTTCGTTTAAGAATTCTTTAAACTTACGATGGTAGAGTGCTTTTGGCAAGACGCTGTTAACAATCTTGATTTCCAAATTCATAACCTCAATTATTTCAGCCGGAAATGTTTGGGCACAAACCGCTTCTTGGTGTATTATGCAGTGAAACGTAAGAATTTCGTGGTTTATTTTGCTCTGAAGAATCGTTGTTGCCCCTTTATTTTTTCCTGTCATACTTTTGGCTCCATCAGTTGCTATTGAAACGATTTTATTTAAATCGATCTTATTGTCTTCAAGGCATTTTTGCACGGCATTCGCTATCCCTCTAGTTTGTCCCGAGAGCGGTAGCAATCCTAGAAGTTCTTTTGGACCTTGGGAAGACATATACCTGACAAAAAAGGGCAACGTGTGCCGTGTCTTTTATGTCTTAAAGACTCATCTATAGCAAGTGATAAGGCAGAAGAAAGTTGAATATCTTCCACCTGCAAATATGTTACATTTGGAGACATTTTAGCTGTTCTATCTTGTACTGTTTTAGCGGATAGTGGAAAATCTTTGATTTTTTAAAGATTTCTGGTTTGTTTTTGAAATCACGAAACAGTTCTTCAGATGCACATATGAAGCAATCTTTGACATACTCACCATTTGTGAATGGTTTGCCTTTTTGCAATTTCTAGTGATACCGCGAAGCTTGCAAAATTAACGTTACTTGTAGATTGCGTCCAGTTACTTAACATGGAACTTGATTGCTGTTTTTGGAGCTCGCCGTCAGCGTTTTCGTTCTTCGCCAGCTGGATATTTCCTAACAAACTGAGTACGTTTTTAGTGAAGTGTCTCTCTTAATTGGATTTCTTATTGCGTGAGAGTTTTTCGTGGTAAATGAGTCGGAAGGCCAGAATTGTATATGAAAGCGAACGACTCCGTCCAATCCCGATTGAATTCTCGATGCCTAAGTAAATAAATACGAGAAGCTGGGCAAAATGAAATTTAATTTTATCAAAAAACATTTTACAACGATATTTCCCAATTAAAAATACTTACCTAAATAAAATAAATGATTATCTAATAATTTAATTATTAAAATAAATAATGTAGACACGAAACACTGTTTGTCTCACTCTCTCACGTACTGATTGACTATAAGTGCATAGTTTCGTCGCATCTGTGGTCGCCTTCCGTGTGCGGTGATCGCCGACTGGCACGAACGGACTTGTCAGAACGTGTTTATCACGGCGCAGTCTGCACATTTTTGATTTTTTAAAATTTTGCCAAATAGTAAATACTTATTGACGAGTAAAGGTGTTATGCCCAGCTATGCCGAAATCAATGAAAATTGCCAAACATATAAACAATCTAAAACTGCAAATACCTACCTACTTTGATCATCAGAGTTCGAAAATAGATTTATTAAATAACAATTTATAGGTACTTACACTTATAATTATTATTTTAACGCTAATTTTTAAATAATAAAAGCTATAAAATAGATAAATAATAAAATAGGTAATTTATTAAATATATATTTTAATAAAAACACTTTCGCGGTAATATCCAACAGTAGTACTTTTTGCTCCTTTTTTGACAATTCTTATTGAGTTCAAAAAAAGTAGTTAGGTATCTTATTTGGAAAAATATGTATTTTAAAAATATAGTACTTATTATGTTACCTACCTTTACTTCGGTTTATTATTATTATTATTATTATTATTATTATATGTACATACATAACTTTCTTTTTACTTGAAACAACAAACTATATGTCACAGCCAAAGCACTGATGAAGACCAAATTGTCTTGCGTCGAAAGCGAATTAAAGTCTACATAGGAACATCCGACGACGGCGTCATTCGAGCTTCCGATGGACTGACGACAGTGACGACGCGTGTCACGAGGAAGGGTGCGGTGAAGAGCGAGTACAAGTGGCTGAGAGATAGAATCGGTGCATAATCCTCGTTAATCGATTCAGAACGATTTGCAAATGTTTTTTTTTTTTTTTTGCTAAAATAAATAATATTTGCGTATGGAACTAAAGAGCCGCAGCTTCACATCCAAAGAGCCGCATGTGGCTCGCGAGCCACAGGTTGCCGACCCCTGGTATAGTAGGATTTCAAATAATTAATTTAAAAAATTAAAAATTATGAGGATACCACCTGTTATATTGGAGTATTCTAGGTGGACTATTACTTATTATCAAGCATATGAGTTATTTTCTTTAAAAACTAGACAAAATTATTATTCTAAACAAAAATTAACATTAATAATTATAATATTTATGAGTAGCAATAATTTTTGATAGAAAAATATCTTGTGTCTTTCATTACGAATGATATGGATTTCTTTTAGCAATTTTTCTAATTGGATAACATAAAAATTAAACATTTTATATTATAAAATATAACGTTATGGACAAAATGCATGCATTTATATCTTAAAGCGAATTTTTTTTTTATTAGAATTGCTTGTCACTACGAATTTTTCAACATACTGATACTCAATACACAAAATTATTTCCAGAAATGAAATATCTTTAATTGAATGTCCTTTCATTTATAAATAGCATTTATGAAAAATTTCTCCCTTTTGTAAGTTAATTTTTAGACAAATTATGTAAAACTTATAACATGAAAATAAGACATATAAAATCATACATTGACAAAACTAACGTGAATTATTAGGTATGAGGTGCAGAAAGTTTTTTCACAAAATAATCTATTCAATCCGAATAATGCCAGAGTGATTTAAAAGACCATGACACTTTATGTAGGATTAGTCAGGTTTAGGATTTTCTATGTATTTCCTTAATTTAGTATTAGAATGGTATAAAAACTTTTGAATGTAATTGAAATTTTTAATAATGGTAAACCCATACACACCCAATTAAAAGCCCAGTTCAGAAAAAATCATACTAATTTTTAATGAATTCATTTAATTTCATACTTTTTAAATTCTTATAGCTTGCTTAGTATTAAAACGAAATACATTATTTATTTGCAATGGATTAGTGTGATTCAATCAGAGCTACAGTGATTTATAAAAAATACTTTTACATAATATGCATGACACTTTACATATATATGATATACACTATGCATATACATGACACTTTATGTAGCATTAGTCAGATTTTATATTTTCTATGTATTTCCTTAATTTATTATTAGAAATTTTTAAAATCTAATTTTTGAATCTAATTGAAAATTTTAATTAATGGTAAACCCATATACAGCCATCTAACATTTCAGTTCAAAAAATTTAATAAGTTAATCTTAATAATTTTTAATGAGCCCATTTAATTTTATAGTTTTTAAAATCCTATTATCTTGCTTAGAATTAAAATGAAAGGCCTTATTTATTTACAATGAATTAGTGTGTATTCAATCAAAGCAATACTTGTGACTTAAAAAAAATACTTATACATGACACTTTATATTAAGGTGTTATGTAATTATATTTCTATTACTTTCCTCAATTTATTATTAGAATTATACAAAAAATTTTTTGAATGTAATTGAAATTTTTAATTAATCGTAAACCCATGCACAGCTAATTAAAAAGCCCAGTTTAGCGAAGTTAATCTTACTAATTTTCAATGAGCCCATTTAATTTTTATACTTTTTAAATTCTTATAGCTTGCTTAATATTAAAAAGAAATACATTATTTATTTGCAATGGATTAATGCATATTCAATCAGAGCAATACTACAGTGATTAAAAAAAAATACTTATACATGGCACTTTATACAAGATTAGTCATGTTTTATGATTTTCTATTTATTTCTTAAATTGATTATTAGAATTATATAAAAACTTTTTGAATGTAATTGAAATTTTTAATTGATGGCAAATACATATACAGCCAACTAAATCCAGTTCAGAAAATTAATTAAGGTAATCTTACTAATTTTTAATGAATCCATTTTATTTTATAATTTTTAATTCTTATAGCTTTTTGTTTAGTCTTGAAACAAAATACATTTAGTTACAATCGATTAGTGTGTATTCAATCAGAGCAATACCAGTGATTAAAAATACTTATACATGGCACTTATACAAGATTAGTCATGTTTTATGATTTTCTATTTATTTCTTAAATTGATTATTAGAATTATATAAAAACTTTTTGAATGTAATTGAAATTTTTAATTGATGGCAAATACATATACAGCCAACTAAAATAGTTCAGAAAAATTAATTAAGGTAATCTTACTAATTTTTAATGAATCCATTTTTATTTTATAATTTTTTAATTCTTATAGCTTGTTTAGTCTTGAAACAAAATACATTTAGTTACAATCGATTAGTGTGTATTCAATCAGAGCAATACTGCAGTGATTAAAAAAAAAAAATACTTATACATGGCACTTTATACAAGATTAGTCATGTTTTATGATTTTATTTATTTCTTAAATTGATTATTAGAATTATATAAAAACTTTTGAATGTAATTGAAATTTTTAATTGATGGCAAATACATATACAGCCAACTAAAATCCAGTTCAGAAAAAATTAATTAATGTAATCTTACTAATTTTTAATGAATCCATTTTATTTATAATTTTTTAATTCTTATAGCTTGTTTAGTCTTGAAACAAAAATACATTTAGTTAATCGATTAGTGTGTATTCAATCAGAGCAATACTGCAGTGATTAAAAAAATACTTATACATGGCACTTTATACAAGATTAGTCATGTTTTATGATTTTCTATTTATTTCTTAAATTGATTATTAGAATTATATAAAAACTTTTTGAATGTAATTGAAATTTTTAATTGATGGCAAATACATATACAGCCAACTAAAATCCAGTTCAGAAAAATTAATTAAGGTAATCTTACTAATTTTTTAAATCCATTTATTTTATAATTTTTTTAATTCTTATAGCTTGTTTAGTCTTGAAACAAAATACATTTAGTTACAATCAATTAGTGTGTATTCAATCAGGCAATTGCAGTGATTAAAAAAATACTTATACATGGCACTTTATACAAGATTAGTCATGTTTTATGATTTTCTATTTATTTCTTAAATTGATTATTAGAATTATATAAAAACTTTTGAATGTAATTGAAATTTTAATTGATGGCAAATATATACAGCCAACTAAAATCCAGTTCAGAAAATTAATTAAGGTAATCTTACTAATTTTTAATGAATCCATTTTATTTTATAATTTTTTAATTCTTATAGCTTGTTTAGTCTTGAAACAAAATACATTTAGTTACAATCGATTAGTGTGTATTCAATCAGAGCAATACTGCAGTGATTAAAAATACTTATACATGGCACTTTATACAAAGATTAGTCATGTTTTATGATTTTCTATTTATTTCTTAAATTGATTATTAGAATTATATAAAAACTTTTGAATGTAATTGAAATTTTTAATTGATGGCAAATACATATACAGCCAACTAAAATCCAGTTCAGAAAAATTAGTGGGTAATCTTACTAATTTTTAATGAATCCATTTTATTTTATAATTTTTAATTCTTATAGCTTGTTTAGTCTTGAAACAAAATACATTTAGTTACAATCGATTAGTGTGTATTCAATCAGAGCAATACTGCAGTGATTAAAAAATACTTATACATGGCATTTATACAAGATTAGTCATGTTTTATGATTTTCTATTTATTTCTTAAATTGATTATTAGAATTATATAAAAACTTTTTGAATGTAATTGAAATTTTTAATTGATGGCAAATACATATACAGCCAACTAAAATCCAGTTCAGAAAAATTAATTAAGGTAATCTTACTAATTTTTAATGAATCCATTTTATTTTATAATTTTTTAATTCTTATAGCTTGTTTAGTCTTGAAACAAAATACATTTAGTTACAATCGATTAGTGTGTATTCAATCAGAGCAATACTGCAGTGATTAAAAAAATACTTATACATGGCACTTTATACAAGATTAGTCATGTTTTATGATTTTCTATTTATTTCTTAAATTGATTATTAGAATTATATAAAAAACTTTTTGAATGTAATTGAAATTTTTAATTGATGGCAAATACATATACAGCCAACTAAAAAACCAGTTCAGAAAAAATTAATTAAGGTAATCTTACTAATTTTTAATGAATCCATTTATTTTATAATTTTTTAATTCTTATAGCTTGTTTAGTCTTGAAACAAAATACATTTAGTTACAATCGATTAGTGTGTATTCAATCAGAGCAATACTGCAGTGATTAAAAAAATACTTATACATGGCACTTTATACAAGATTAGTCATGTTTTATGATTTTCTATTTATTTCTTAAATTGATTATTAGAATTATATAAAAAACTTTTTGAATGTAATTGAAATTTTTAATTGATGGCAAATAATATTTTAACTAAAATCCAGTTCAGAAAAATTAATTAAGGTAATCTTACTAATTTTTAATGAATCCATTTTATTTTATAATTTTTTTAATTCTTATAGCTTGTTTAGTCTTGAAACAAAATACATTTAGTTACAATCGATTAGTGTGTATTCAATCAGAGCAATACAGTGATTAAAAAAATACTTATACATGGCACTTTATACAAGATTAGTCATGTTTTATGATTTTCTATTTATTTCTTAAATTGATTATTAGAATTATATAAAAACTTTTTGAATGTAATTGAAATTTTTAATTGATGGCAAATACATATACAGCCAACTAAAATCCAGTTCAGAAAAATTAATTAAGGTAATCTTACTAATTTTTAATGAATCCATTTATTTTTATAATTTTTTAATTCTTATAGCTTGTTTAGTCTTGAAACAAATACATTTAGTTACAATCGATTAGTGTGTATTCAATCAGAGCAATACTGCAGTGATTTATAAAAAATACTTATACATGACAATTTATGTAGGATTAGTCAGGTTGTATGATTTCTATTTCCTTTAATTTATTACTAGAAATATATACAAACTTTTGAATGTTAATTAAAATTTGTAATTAAGGGTCAAGCCTCATGCGCTGCTAATTAAAAGCCCAGTTCAGAAAAGTCAATATTACTAATTTTTAACAAATCCATTTAATTTTAGAGTTTTAAAACTATTATAGTTTGTTTAAAAAAATTGAAATTGCAGTATTTATTTGCAATGTATGTGTGTTTTCCATACAATTCATAATATTAGGATATTTACGGAAAAACACACTAAGACATTGCAAATAAATAATGTAATTCCATTTTCCACAAATATAAAAACTTGTGATTGATATTTCAGAATTTCAAAAATTAAATACTTTGTGAAACCAAAAATGATTCATAACAAGAATTTAAATAACTTAGCATTGACGTACTAAAAACTGACATTCAGACAGCCAAAACGACGCAAAACCGAAAAAACCATTCTCTAGCTCAAAAGGAAATGAAAATTTCCTTTCGACACAAAAAAAGCGAAACTCGAATCTTACCCAGTATCGCCTGTGCCAACCCTGAGTGGCTGAAACACAACGAATCGTTTGGCCAACTTCCGGATTTAGAACGAGACAGAGTTCGTTCGAACCACCCTATTCGAATTCCTCCACGAACTCCATCGCCTTTTGTGAAGATCCCCTCTCCTCTAACTGTAACCACCGCCATTGCTAACGACGTGGTGGCCCCAGTGTGAAAGAATGGTAACGGGAGTTGCTCGAATTTATGATAAGCTACCATTACTACGGCTTCTGGAACGTAAACCCTTCTCTTCTTCACCCCTCCACCCTACCTGAGTTCGAGATAGGACCCCCCTCTCATATCCCTTTAACATTTGATGTGTGGAAACTTTCGATTGTAATTTAGAGTGTGTGACTTGTGGGATGGAATGTCGTGGGCGTGTGTGTCGTCGTTAGAAGTTCGAATTAAGTGTTGAGCTAATATCGGCGTTCATTCTTCGCGATGAAGTGGAGCATTGGAATGGGAAAGAATACAATTGGAGGACGTCTCTCTCACAGAGCGGGGTGGGTGGGGGTGGAGAAGTGAGGCATTTAATAATTTGAATTTCGAGAACTGATTCATGATGGGGATCTTTCCATCGCTTTGGAAAAGAATAGGTGTAGCTTGCTTCACTACAGGGTTAGGTGCTATATGAAAAACAAAGTTAACTTTTTATGAAATACTACGTGTTGCAAGGGAAGCGATTAATAGCAATCGTTAATTGCTGTTGAAAATTGTTTGGTAAAAATTGTCGTTGGTCCTTTGTTAATCCTTAATCTTTAATTATTTGTTAGTCCTTAAATTAATTGCTTTGTAATATTATTAACAATAATTATTTTTTAATTTAATTAATCCTAATTTTCTGCTTATAATCCATGCTTATAATAATTCACTATACGTTTAAGAATCTTTTCAAATTTTTAGATGAAATTTACAGAAACGCTTCGTTTATACAGAATATTACATGCTGCAAATGAAAGGGATTCATATCAATCGTTAATTGTAGTTATGAAATTGCTTTTGTCCTTTCTTAATTATCAATCTTTAAGTTAGTTAATTAGTTAGCCCTTAAATTAATTGTTTTACAATATTATTAATAATACTTATTTTTTTAATGTAATTAATCCTAATTTTCTGCTTATAATCTACAAGCTATGCATTTAAAAACATTTTAAATTTTTTGGTGCAAATTACAGAAGCACTGCGCTTATAATTAATATTACATGTTGCAATAAAGGGGATTAGTATCAATCGTTAATTACTGTTATGAAATTGTTTTGGTACTTTGTTAATCCATAATCTTTAATTCTTTGTTAGTCATTAAATTAATTTTGTATTATTAATAACATTAATTATTTATTAAATTTAATTAATCCTAATTTTCTGTTTATGACTGATGTTTCAGAATTTCAAAATTGAAATACTCGGTGAAACCAAAAACTAATTTCATAACAAGACTTTAAATAACTTTAACTGACATCCAGAAAGCTAAAACGATGCTAAACCGAAAAAGGATTCTCTAGTTCTAAAAAGGAAATGAACATTTCCTTTCGGCACAAAAAAGCGAAACTCGAATCTTACCCAGTATCGCCTGTGCCAACCCTGAGTGGCTGAAACACAAGCGAATCGTTTGGGCATCTTCCCGGATTTCGAACGGAGACAGAGTTCGTTCGAACCACACTATTCGAATTCCTCCACGAACTCCATCGCCTTTTGTGAAGATCCCCCTCTCCTCTAACTAACCACCACCATTGCTAACGACTGGTGGCCCCAGTGTAAAAGCATGGTAACGGGAGTTGCTCGAATTTTATGATAAGCTACTTCATTACCACGGCTTCTGGAACGTAAACCCTTTTCTCTTCTTCACACCCCCAACCCCTCCCCCTACCTGAGTTCGAGATAGGACCCCCTCTCATACCCCTTTAACATTTGATGTGTGGAAACTTTCGATTGTAATTTAGAGTGTGTGTGACTTGTGGGATGAAATGTCGTGGGCGTGTGTGTCGTCGTTAGAAGTTCGAATTAAGTGTTCAGCTAATATCGGCGTTCATTCTTCGCGATGAAGTGGAGCATTGGAATGGGAAAGAATACAATTGGAGGACGTCTCTCTCGCAGAGCGGGGGTGGTGGGGATGGGATGAATTAGACATTTAATAATTTGAATTTCGAGATCTGATACATGATGGTAATCTTCGATTGATTTGGAAATTAATAGGTGCAGCTTGCTTCGTTGTAGTGCAAGCGCTATATGAATAACGAAGTTCAATTTTTAGGAACTATTATGTTGCAATATAATCTTTGCATTGCCTTAATATTTAATCCTTTATTATTCTATAATTAAACTGTTATTATGATTCATATTTAGGTGTAACTTGCTACATAGCAGGGAAATCGATATATGAAAAATAAGTTTGTTCCTTGTTTATCCTTAATCTGTAGTCCTCTGTTAGACCTTAAATGAAATGTTTTGTATTATTATCATTAATAATCATTTATTAATTTAATTAATCCTAAATTTCTAATCCACAAACTAATCCCTACACCACAAGTTTTAATCCCCAAACTATAAGTTTAAAAAACCTTTTCAGATTTTTGGGCGCCAATTACAGAAACCCTGCTTTCATACTGAATATACTACATGCTGCAATGAAAGGGATTAATATCAATCATTAATTGTTGTTATGAATTGTTGTAAAAGCCTTAAATTAATTATATTTATTTATATTTATTTTATTTATTACTAAATTTATTTTATTTATTATTAAATTTATTTTAATTTTTGTATTATTATTAACAATAATTATTTATTAATTTAACTAATCCTAATTTTCAAATTTTAATCCACTAAGTACACGTTTAAAAACAGATTTTTCAACAGATTTTTATGCAGATTATATAAACCCTACTTTCATAATGAATATTACATGTTGTAATGGAAACGATTAATATTCAATCGTTAATTGCTGTTATGAAATTGTTTTGGTCCTTTGTTAATCCTTTGTTAGTCCTTAAATTAATTGTTTTATACTATTATTAATAATAATTATTTATTAATTTAATTAATCCAAACTTTCTGGCTTATAATCTACGAACTGTAAGTTAAAAAAAACTTAAGTTTTCTTGCAGCAGATAATAGACCTCTACGTATAATCTGAAAAGTTATTACTTTTCTCTCGTAAGATTTGGTGAAAATGTATTCTAAAAAACATCACCATTTGTAGTGTCTCCATCTAATATTACTACTTGCATCACATGTTTACAAAAGTGGTAAAATAATTAAAAGATGACTGTTATTAGAAGAATAATTGTTCAGATATTAAGAAAGTAAAGCTTATTCTAGAAGAAAGCATTTCATATGAAATAATTTTCTAACAAAATAATGCACCACAGTTATTTCATGCACTGTGGCTATGAATTTCAAAAATTGTCTTAGCTAAATGAACATTAGTGTTTAACATTAAATATAGCAGCATTCTCATATTAATAAGCCAGAAATCAAATCTCATCGAAAACAATTTTTTTAAATTTTGTATTCATAAGTTAGCAAAAAGTTTTCTGTTTATAAAAATATGTATTTTAGAAATCAAATTAATATAGGTATTTGATATTAATATAGGTAATTTGATATTTTGAAAAACTGTTATTATGTTTTTATGTTATTTAACTGTTATTAATTATGACGTAGAAGTAAACTGAAATGTTTCAGATATATTGCTAAAAGATTTTCAATCAGATATATTTTTGTTTCATGAAACAAGTATAGAATATTATATAATAACAATCACTAAATTGAAAAGGAGATGGTGTTAAATCTTTAAAAGTAATCAGATAAAAACTACTAACAAATATTGATTGATAGCGATAAGATAACCAGATAATTTACTTACAAACAAAATTATTGACAAAGTATTTAAGTTTGGATAGTAAATAATAATTTTGATACTATTACACAATAAAAATATTAATTATATTAATATTAACTGGATATAGTTAAAAAACCTTTCCTCTCTTACAATTCTGATTAATTTCTTTTGATTATCTAAAAATTATCAGGAATTGTAAAAAAAGGAAAAGTTTTTAACTATATCCGGTTAATATTAATATAATTAATATTTTTAATTATGTATTAGTATCCCAAAATTATTATCAAATATTAATTATATTAATATTAACCGGATATAATTTTAAATTTTTTTTTCTCTCTTATAATGCTTGTTTATTTTTTGATAATCAAAAGATATTACATCTATACCAATCCAGACATTCAATGTGCTTGCTCTTGAATAAATCCGCCTCGTTGGAAAAAACAAAGTAATCCAAATAACGCCACACAAATCCACCATCACTAATTCACCAATTGTTCATTTTAAGCGAGCCAATCCTATTCTTTATCCAAAACAAGTAATATAAAAAGGAAAAATTTAAAGTCAATTCCTACTTTTTTTCACTATATTGAAAAAAATCCTTTAGAAATAAAGTTGAAATTTTGCTTTTACATCTGGCGCCATCTATTGGTAGATACATGCAATTTAAATCTAAAAAAAACTAAAATTAATTCATAAAATTTAATTACTGAATTAATATTTGAAAAAAAAAACTGCATTAACATCACGTGCCACCCACTACAAATTAAAAAAAAAAAAAAATGTATTCGAACTTGATTGGATGAATAAGAAGTATTTTATGAATGATTGAAAATTTGAACAAGATATATATATATAGGTAGAATGTGAGCTAATAGAAGGAATTGAAAAAAGTAAGCCAAATAACGCCACAGAAATCCTCCGTCACTAATTCACACCAATTGTTCATTTTAAGCGAGCCAACCCTATTCTTTATCCCAAAAAGGGATAAAAAGGAGGAGGAAAAAAAATAATAAATAAACAAAACTGGCGAAAAGAAAGAGAGTAGCGAAAGTGCCCCCTGGCGGTTGAATGGCGAATTCATATTTATACTGTCATCTTTCGCAGCCCACTATTTACCTAGTTCGAATTAACGAGGCGGGCGTGATGACAGTGAGCACAATAAGGGCTGATAAATGGCGTCGGGTGTCCACCCTCCCACCCCCACCGTCTCCTCCCATTGGGTGGGAAGCACCTAGGGGGCGGGGGGTGGGAAGAAAGCCGGCGTTTCTTAGGGAAGGATGTAAGGTTTTCAAATGCGGAAGACGAGATATTGGCATAACCTCTCTGAGCAGAAAATGATAAATGTGGCGTGACGGAATGAACTCCTTTTCGCTAATAAGTTGTTGAGTGGAATCGCTCGCGTGGAGTTTTTGTGTAGGAATAAAAATAAATTTAGCTTTCTACATAAAAACGTTAAGCGTAGAACACATTGGTTCGTTCCGTTGCTCATAAGTGTATAGTTGCTCATTAGTTAAATCTCATTTAGTCTAAAATTGCTCATTCTTTAAATTATATACCACACTCTAAACCTACTTTAAGAATGTATTTCTTTTAGAAATATAGCTTAGAAACTGTAAAAGCACTCAATTGTTTTGACCAGTACCCTTAAAAATGTTTTTGTTGGTTCTAATTTTATTTTATATGAAGGATTGTTTCATTTATTTTATTTATTCGACAAGTAATATTCTGTTGTCAGTTTTTATAAGCAAATCTTCATTAGAAATTAAATAACATCATTAAATAATAATTATTAATTGATTTAAAAGGAACTAGAGTTAGATGTTTATCTATCGAGAAACAATTTTCTTAGGATGTCTACCAAGAAGGCTGTTTTACACTAAAATGTTGGATGCAACCCATTTAATGGAAATAAAAAAGGATTCTGTAAATGTTGGTGAAATGTCATTATATTTTATTAAACATGAGATATAGTAGAACACAGTGGGCCAATAAATTTAAATATTTTTATTTTTAAGCTCCAAAAGGCTCATAGAAGGGAATAATAGTATTTGGCAATGAAGCCATATTATTCTGTAAATTTAGATTTTTAGGGTACTGAAGTGAAATCATGTTTTAAGTTTTTAAGTTTAAGTTTTTTTAATTGCACATTCTAAATTGAATGTGCAACTAAAAAAGTGTCATAAAAGAATTTGGCTGGGCAATTATGCTTCAACCATCTTATTTCCTTGATCTTGATCTAACAGTTTACCATCTTTTCGAAAGTTTACGGAAATAAGAAATAAGTTTAAAATAGAGCTAAGTCCCTCTTGCAGAGAAAAACCCAATGAATTTTATAAAAAAAGGCATCGATAGGTTAAAGGAAAAATAGGAAATGTCCTTTAAAAAAATGATGGTTGAATAAATATATTCTTGATTTTAAGTTCAGTTTTATTTTAATCAAAAATCATCAGAAAAACCTGATAAATAACTTTAAATATAAATCTTAAACTAGATCGAACTAAATAATTTAAATACATTAATTTAAGAATATTGATCCGTATTCATTAAGACTGGACCTGTCTGCTTCAAAAGATGCTCCATTTTACTCAGGCTCGAGACAAAATGGTTTACTTCATGGAACCAGTATCCTCGAATTCAGGATTCATAAAATGTTCATGGCTCATAAAATGTTTCATTTTTCATGCATTGATAGTTGCATTTTAAGAAAAATTATTGAAACCTAAAGTTTCTACTTCGAGATTGTTCTCAAACTTTTTTTCTTCAGGGAAACCGATTCATTTAATTGATATATGAAAACTGATTCAAACTTTTCATTTAAATAGAACAAGTATTACAAAAAAAAAAAAAAAAAAAAAAAAAAAAAAAAAAAAAAAATTTAAGTCAATTCCTACTTTATTTCACTTTATTGCAGGAAGTCCTTTATGAATAATTTCCATTCATTTTTAAGTTTATTTGGCGCCATCTATTGGTAGATATATGCAATTTAAATCTAAAAAAAACTAAAATTAATTAATTCAATTTAATTACTGAATTAATATTTGAGAAAACTGTATTCACATCCAGTGTCATCCATTACAAGTTTAAAAAATGAATTTGAACTTGAGTGGATGAATAAAAAGTATTTTATGAACGATTGGAAATTTGAACAAGATATATATAGAAAGAGTGTGAGCTAATAGAAGGAATTGAAAAATAGAATAAAATAGTATAATAAATGAACCACTGTACTCTATCCACCCTTAAGAAATATTAATTGTTTACAACCAGTTTTTAGCTACACGAAAGTGAATAATAAATATTTAAATAAACGTTATATTTATTTGTGGTTTTTATTAATATCTACAGTTAAAGAATCTAGTGATTTATCAATACTTTTTACTTTGTTGGAGATTCTGAAATATTAAATAACTGATATTAACTTGAATTAAACAGTAAATTTAGTGAAAGTTAACGAGTGTTTCGATTAATTCTTTTTGGCATCATCGATGCCATCAAAAAATATGAAGTATTTCAACAAATTCTATTCTGAAGTAACTCGTGTTTTAGAACATCGTCGAAGAAGACTCGTCTTGTCAAACGGAATCAAACTGACAAATAGCAAAATTCAGCCTTTTTAAATAGTTTCTTTTCAGTGATCTTGTTTATGTATTTATTGCTGTTTAAAATGTAATTAAGTGTTAATGTAAATCTTATTTTAAAATTTACAAGTTATTTTTAATGTTAAAATTGATTCGCTAAGAGGAACTCAATATAGAATATTTAAATTATAAATTTTAATGCAACTGTAATACAAAAAGGACTTCTGTTCTTTTAGAATAGAAAGAGAGCTCTATTTTAGCACTATTCTATGGATGAAGTCGGGATTTTTCCCCCTGAATCAATATTGGGTAATTCATCTAAAAATATATTAAATTGGTTAAATTTGAGTGCTGCAAAAATAAATTACTCGTTAAGTTAGACGAGGGCTCTTCGTCTTCAACGCGTTCTCGGCCTTCTTGGAACTGTTTTTACCACTTCTAAACATTTCTTTCCGATATAGGAATGCTCATCGAATGCCTTCTACACCATTCTATACGTTTCCGCAAACACGATTGAATGCAAGTTCTTTGCTCAATGAATTCAGACATTTCAAAAATCGCCGGAATCAGTTTTAGAGCTTCACAAAGCCAAGCTTAACTCCAGCACTAATGAATATTTTGACGTCAAATTTTCACAGAAATATCAAGGACAGTGCCAGAAACCTAAAAAGAAAAAAAAATTGAAATTCCATAAGCTCTGGGAATTTTAAATTGAAAATTGTTCTTACTTTTTGGACACAGTAATATTTTATCAGCAAATATATTATTTTTAAATTCTACCTTATTGTAAAAATAGGTTCTCACTAAATGCCATAGAACCATCACTTCACTCCCATAAACAATACATAAAAATATCGCCCAAATGAAGAAGTACATTCTTACTGTATTTTTTTTATAAGGAAGAAAAAAAAAAAAAAACAAAGATTTCTATAAAATAGTCTGATTCTATGCGAAATCGAAAAGAAATACTGCATTATCTAGTCTTTTGCAATTCTAAGAATACAGACACCGAGGCTGCTTGTTGTTCGAGAGAGAAGTTCCAGAGAAATAAAAAGAGTTGCAGAAGAATTCACAATCGCACAAAACAAGATGTCACACTAACTCTTCTTTATATTCGAAGAGCATTCTACTTTTCCTCTATTCTTGGAACAGGGCTATTTGCTATTTTCTTTTCGCTCTTGCCACCAGCAGACGATTGCATTCGAAATAGTGATCCGATAGTTGCCACAATCAAAAGTAGTCAACAAATCAGATTTTATGTTCTCGCGTGGCGAAACAATTACGTTTGTCGAACACTTTCCCTCCTTATTGAGAGAGAGCTCAACTGCTTTTGTGAATATATTTCCACATTTTCTTTTCTTTTTTTTTTTTTTTTTTTGTGTGAGAGGTAGACTTTTGTGTAGTATAACTTTCAGGAAATGGCACTTTCAGGAGACTGTAACTGTTTCTTTTAAAACCATTTTCCGGTACGTTATGTCGCATTTGGGGCTGTTCCGATAATGTCTGTTTAGCTATACAGGTGCTATAAAAAAATTCAAAAGCATATTTTTTTAAAGAGCAAGATTTGCTATATAAACATAGATATTCGTTATGCATAATAAGATATGAGAAAAGTCGTCAAAAAAATGAAAAATTGTAAGAAAATACGGTAAAAGTGAATAATACATAAAGTGTGATTACAGCGCTAGGTTTGTTATAATAACAACATTTTACATATTAAAAACAGAACACATCAACTCAAAAATCAAATAACATTTAACAAGGAATTAAAACGAAACACGACTATTATGTACAATAAAGGTTACAGCAGTATGCGTTATGCGCAAATTGTATAACAAACCCATCGTATAGTATTCGTATATGTATCTTCTTAAAAATAATCGTATACGTAATATTCGTATACGTATCTTAAAAATAATCGTATATAATATATCAGAAAAATAATCGTATCATCTTCTTAAAAATAATCGTAATACGTATCGTATCTTCTTAAAAATAATCGTATACGTAATATTCGTATACGTATCTTCTTAAAAATAATCGTATATGTAATATATCAGAAAAGTAATCGTATTGGTAATATTCGTATACGTATCTTCTTAAAAATAATCGTAATATATCAGAAAACTTAACGATAAATAATAAAAATATTATGATTTTTATATAAAATATATACAGAAAGTAGATTTTATATCATTCCAAATAATAACATCCCTATTTATTTTATTGCAAGCTTAAAATAAAGCATTTAAAAATGTTATCGAAATAAAAAAAAAGAAATATAAAATAATTCGTCGCATATCTAAATATTTTAAAATCCTTATTTACGTTTTAGAAACCAGTCGAAACCAGTTTTACTCGACAAAGTATTTCTCGTATATATCTTTTGACATCTCGAAATTAAACTTTCTACTTGTTTTTACAAAACCAATATAACATTTTCCTATCTGAGCACGACATTTTAATCGTTAAATATTTCTAATATCTTCTCAGAGAACTTTGAATTATTTCTCCAAACGGCATAACAACTCACTTACTTAAAATCATTTTTTTTTTTTGATAAATCTTAGATATTAAAACGATATCAATATTGTCGACGTTCAAAGATATTAAAAGTTGTTACCACCTCAGCAATAATAAATACTCCTTCTTCTTGTAACTGTAACCACATATCCCGATTCGAAATCGTAAATATTTCCGCTCTTAAGTGTTCAAACACCAAAAGACACGCGGGAAACAGATGATATAAATATATTCACCCCTCTCCCCCTTTCAAAAATACATAGAGAAGTAAACTAATACCCTCCTTCCCTCACAAATCTCTTCGCCCACCCCCATCAAAAACTTTCCGAAATTCAGTTTTGAATTCTTAAAAGGATGTGGGGCAATAAAATATACCACGGGGCGTTTACGAGAGTTTAATCTATGTATATTTAAATATTGACGCGAGCTTTTCGCTATTTCCACAAAGTAAATTGAAAGATTTTTCCCACATGTAATTGGCCTTAGGTTATTGAAAAGCGTAACTTTTGCAAAATTTATTTTGCAGAAAAGTTTAAAAGATATTAAATATCAAGTGAATTTTGTGGATAGAGTTCTCCACTTTTTCTTTTAGACTTTTTCAGCACTTTAAAAACGTTATTAGCAAATATTGGAAGAGATTGATTTTCAAACTTAGCATTGGTTTTTATTTTTATTTTATTTTTTCTTTTAAAAAAAAAGTAAAAAAGAATATTTTTAGCCAACACACTTTTGCTTTATAGTAAGTCATGAATACTTGAATACATTAAATGAGTATACTTTGGGTATAAATGGGTTTTATTTCAAGTGAAAGAGTGTTTGAAAAAAAAGGGTTTGTGAGTTAAAACATTCACTGTGGGGTTTTATTTTTTTTTCACATAAAGTGTGACAGATAAAAAAAGAAATGCAAAGCGATATTTCACGAAAAATGCATTACTCATGTCTTTATAAGATATACTTGAGGTGTTTACTTGCAAGAAAGCTGCAAAACTCTTCCCATAAAGTTCTTGTAAAGAACACTTTTTTAAGAGGAGTCGGGTTATTTATGGGGATTATTTTTTAAAATCATTTAATCAGCTCATTTTTTAATTCCTTACTATTAGGTCACACTCTCCCTATATATATCTTGTTCAAATTTTCAGTCGTTCATAAAATACTTTTTATTCCTCCACTCAAGTACAAATACCTTTTTTTTTGAACTTGTAGTGGAGGAAACTTGATGTTAATACAGTTTTTCAAATATTAATTCATTCATTAAATTAAATTAATTCATTTTAGTTTTTTTTTAGATTTAAGTTGCATATATCTACCAATAGATGGCGCCAGATGTAAAAAGGAAAATTTTAACTTTATTTATAAAGGACTTTTTGCAATGTAGTGAAAAAAAGCAGGAATTGATTTAAAAAAAAAAATTTTTTTTTTCTATATTACTTGTTTTGATATAAGAAACGGATTTATAAAGTAAGAAAAAAAGTTATTTTTAAAACTAAAAAGTATTATTGGTCCTTATAGTTTTTTTTTTTGTCGATACACCAGACACTTTAATTGAATTCCTTTTCGTTGTTAGAAGAGGTTTTTTAACAGGTTCAGAGTTACCAAGTAATCAAGAGCTGTTTGACTGTTGGAGTGAGGCATTCATCCCAAGATTCCTTTCTGTTTTCAAAGCATTGACTGAACCAGCCAGCAACAACATAATTCAAATTTCCCCCATTTTAACCCATTACATTTTACTGACAGTTGCAGTAAATGTGTCCAATTTCTAAACAACTACTTACAAACTTAACTTACTCAGTAGCATATTTTTAACTGCCTTGCCATATTGTCATACAAAGAAAGTTATTTTGAAAAAGTTTTAGATATCTTTTACCGAGAGTTAGCTTATACTTTTTGAAATTAAAATTATATTACAATATTCATGGTATTATTTTATTATATGGTATATTAAAGAAAAAGTAAACATTTTTTACTTTAAAGAAATCTACATATATGCTTGGCCTTATTTATTAACAAGATTATATTTTTATAATCTACACATGCATGAAAAGAAAGGGATAGCTTCTGTTGCGATGGAACACGTAGGTGGAAGTCTGAAGAAGGGATGGGGGCAGTGCTTCCGGATTGATTTTTAGTGGAGAACTACTCCAAATTTAAGTATCGTATGTAAGATGCTCAACATCCTAAACGCCATTCATGTCTGTTCTTCTTTTGAAACAATGCCACCAGTGGATTGAACCTCATCCCTAATACTTACCAGCGACACACATTGCCACTGAGCCATGAGCCATGAGCCGGGTAATATTACAACCTAAATAGAATATATAGTTCGTGTTCACGTATTGAAACGTATTATATATCTATATAATATATATATAGTAACGTGTAGTAACTGACAGTAAAATAGTAATAGCGAACTTTTAATTGCAAATTTTAGCAAACTCTCTGTTCTTCTCTACTAAATAAATAGATCTTAAATAAAAAAAAACTAGCCATGGGTTCATCAGTAGCAAAACTTTCGGCTGGAACAGGGATATAAAAAAAAAAATCCCCGTCACGCCCCAAACTCCCAGGAGTCCATTCCCTCAATTGTCCTCCCTAATTCCCACAACACCTTTTCAACCAACCGAACAAGTGTTCCCCCCTCTCCCACCTAGGGTGACGAACACCCCTCGAGGTTCATGTTCTGATTTTTGTAAATCCCCGCACCTAACTCGATCGAATCGGTCCGTGAATACAAACTCGGCTCGTTATCACCCTTTTCAAACGGTTGTAGGGGGTGGGGGAGTAGGAGGATTCAGGAGGCAAAAACCGCAAAGAAGCCACTTTAATAGATAGGCTGCAGCGTCCCTTTCGATACAGGGAAGATAACAAAAGCCTGAAGTGGAGGAGGGGATACTTTTGGTTAGGCCAGAAATATCTCCAACAATGTAAATTTCATCAACACTTTTATAGCCATGTTTCACTTTTGAGATAATCATTTGTGGTTAGCAGAGGCCAGGAATGTAAGTTTTTTTTTTTTTTTTTTTTTTTTTTAAGGTTTGGTTTGGTCAATTTTTTTTTTTTTTTTTTTTTTTTTTTTACACATTAGGTTAATTAGGCCTTGATATGCAAAACTACTGAAGGCTCGTTTCCACCGAGGCGAGAGGCGGTGACACGACATGCAGCAGGGAAGAAAATTTTTTCGACCCGTTCACAACGAAACGTCAGGAATAGCATTACTCCCAATGAAGTTCAGCTTCGAGTTGAGAGTTGGTGAATTTCGACCCGGCTTCAAGCGAACGTGGTGAGGCTAGTGATTGGTCAACGCCTCACGCTTAAAAGCCTCACGCCGGTGGGAATGAGGTTTAACAAACATCCATGTATGGGATAATGCTCGGAAGACAAATTGCAGCCCTTTCGCACCCACCAAGCTTCGTTACAGAACTGAAGAGAGCTTTCCGAAGCTTGGAACAGTTTGAGCCCACAACTCATTCATCATCTCATAGCAAGTATGGTAAATCGCTGTGCAGCGTGCCTGGCTGTCAGAGGTGACCACACGCCTTATTAAACTGCAGCATCAGTATTTTATTTAATGTTTTCTTTCATTTTTTTCTTTAAAGTGTTGAACCCTTGCTATACTCAGTTTTCTTACAAACTGCTACTTTGGATAATAAAATTAATTATTATCGTTCTTTTGATTTGCTTTCTTATTTTATAACCATTTTACACTCGCATATCACGTTTCCCGCCATTCTGATTTACAGTTCCTTCTTTATTCACATAATTATCAATTATGCTTAACTTTTGGAAACCAGTGTAGTGGATGACACTTGATTTTAATGCAGTTTTTTTTCAAATATTAATTCATTAATTAAATTTAATTCATTAATTTTTGTTTTTCTTTAGATTTAAGTTGTATGTATCTACCAATAGATGGCGTCAGTTGTAAGAGGAAAATTTAATTTCAGGAGGCAAAAACTGCAAAGAAGCCACTTTAATAGATAACCGCAGCGTCCCTTTCGTCCTTTTGCGATACGGAGATGATGGTAACAAAAGCCTGAAGTGGAAAGGGGACACTTTTGGTTAGGCCAGAAATATAGTATCTTCAACATTGTAAATTTTATCAACATTAATGTAACGATGTTTCATTTTTTTGAAACAACCATTTATGGTTAACAAAGGCCGGAAACTGGAGTCTGGTATTATTCAATTCCTACTATTAGTTCACACTCTCCCCATATACACAGTCCAGTCACATTAATGTGAAAACCTGTCAAAAGCCAGAATATACACTATTGTATATTCTAGCTTTAAGTGGAGTGTGGAATGCGGTATTAAGTGGAATTCTTTGTATACACTCCACTGCAATGTGCTGCCACCTGTCGTTTCTGATTGGCTATTTTACGTTGACGTCGAAAGTAGGTGGTGGTCACATTAATGTGACTGGACTGTGTATATCTTGTTTAAATTTTCAATCGTACATAAAATACTTTTTATTCATACACTCAAGTTTTAATGCATTTTTTGAACTTGTAGTGGATGACATTGGATGTTAATACGGTTTTTCCAAATATTAATTCAATCATCGAATTTAATTAATTAATTAAAAAAAATTTTTAAGATTTAAGTTGCATATATCTACCCATAGATGACGCCCGATAAATTTTTAAAAAAATGAATGAAAATTATTTATAAACGACTTTCTGCAATAGAGTGAAAAAATAGTAGAAATTTTTTTCTTACAATACATGTTTATAACCATGTTTTATTTTTGAAACATCCTGTTGTGGTTAGCAGAGGCCGAGAATTTTAGTTGGGTATTTTTTAAGGTTTGGTTTGTCACCCATTGTCATCTTGGCGGCCTGGTGGCCAAGTGGCTAGCGCCCTGTCCTTTGGTATCCCAGGCTTCAGGTTCGAATCTGGCGGTGGCATGGATGTTTGTGAGTAGTTCGGAATCCACTTTAAACTGTAGGTCCCGTTTTGCTTAGCTTCTAGTGTGCACAAGATGACAGTAGAGTTATAAACCAAACTAAACCACGTCAATTTTTTGCACACTTTAGGCTAATTAGACTGGGTCCTACAGTTTAACGTGGATTCCAAACCACTAACACACATCCCTGCCACCGTCTAGATTTGAACCTGAAACCTGCGGTACCAAAGGCCAGAGCGATAGCAATTTGGACGTTCGGCGGCAGCATTTTTTAAGGAGTTGGAGTCAGGAATCGATAGCAAAATCCAACTTCCAACTCTTTTTATGAAATAATTTTTATTTTCCAAAATTCTAGAAATTAATATTCAAGGTGGCAATTAAATTGTATCCTTCAATAATACAACCAGCAGCAAAGTCTGTGCCTGCTTTAGCAGCAAACCAAAGTAGGTGTTGAGAAACTATTCTCAGCACTGAAGCTTATAAAATCCCCCTATTTGTGGCTCTACGGTCATCTTGTGCACACGAGGGCTAAACAGACCGAGACCTACAGTTTAAAGTGGTTTCCGAATCACTCACAAATATACATGCCACCACCAGGATTCGAACTTGAAGCCTTTGATATCAGAGTGCTAGCCCCTTGGCCACCAGGCCGCCCCTATTGGATCAACAATAAAAGAGGATCTTACAAAACGTATTCTATTATTGAAAAATAATAAGATATAATGTATTAAAAATAATCTTTGTGATTTTTGTGATTAAAATGAGCAATTTTATTTTACTTGTGAGTAATTCTGTGATTATTTCGGTACCCGCTAATTTGATGCTGTTTTCTTTTAAATGAGTGTAAATGCTACACCTTTAAAATTGAAAAAAAAAAAAAATACTTTGTCATGAAAACTATTCTTATAGATATATGAGTTCACAAATTCCTTTAAATTTTTAGTAAAGGTCATAATACATAAGATTACGGAAAAGTATCAAGAAATAAAAATTAGGAATCGTATGGTAAGTTGATAGTATGGAAGTATGTTATGGTAGTATGATATTAGTAAATTGGTATGAAAAATTCAACTCAGGAATCGTAAATTTTGTGGCCGACTCCTCACCCATGATGTTATTCGAATTATTAATATCTGCAATTATTTTATTGTATTAAAAGTGATTTTATAAATTTTGCTTTTTTACATTAATTTAAATATGTAACTCTTGGTGTTAGATAATGAAAACCTGATTTCCTCTCCACTTAGGTTTTCTATAGGCTGGTGTTTTATGACGTGAGATTTTAGTGTTCGGCTTAAATTCGCCTTTATTTATCCCAAAAGACTCATACATAGTCAGGTATTTCGATAATTTAAAGAGAAAAATGTTGTTCAGTTTTTGAAAGAATAAATTGAGCAATAGACTTGTAATCAGCTTTTGCTCTTTCATAGCAAAAAGCTAAGAACATAAGACTATCGAAAAAAAATTGTTTCATTTTTTTTTTTATCTGTTATGCTGGATTCTACCATATATTAAGATTGCACGTGCAGCTCGTCAGTCAATCAGAAAGCTGAATGGGCAGAAGATCCTCTTTATGGATGACATTCTGTAAAGTGTCATCGTGCCAAAGGGATTCATATATACCCATTTCAAAAAAAACTACACTTGATTTAAATCAAATAAATGTATTTCTTTCATTTAGTCTTTATTATTAATTAATTTTTCTTGCTTATCTTATAGAAATCCAGCTTTACGTCTGATATTACACAAACTTTTTGACTGTTTCTTTGTGAATTCAGATTTTCTTTTAGTTTAAAAAAAATGGCTTTCCAACTTTACACAAAAAACTAGTATTCAAATAACCCCTTCGAATTGTCAGATCCAATAACAGCTCGAAGTGTAGAGGATAATAAGACAATAAAAATAGCTTGCAAAGTAATAGCTTAGTTAAAAATAGCTTAGAAATATTAAAGTAGTTGAAAATAGCATAGTAAATAATAGCACAGTAGGTAATTGCGTACTTGATTAATAGCGCATTTAAATTTTCGATTAGTTGAAATAGTGACTTCTCAACTTTTGTTTCAAAATCTGTCATCTGAAAATGGAAAAAATGCTGCTTGTATATTGTTGTTAGATTGGATCTAGTGAACTGAATTCTTGGTCTTAGTATTAGATTTGGGTGAGGGCAATTAAGAGTGCAGAAATGAACCTTTAACTCTAGAGGTTTAGTTTAGTAGGATGGCTTGACCAGTTGACCTTGGTCTCTCTTTTTCCTTTTTGCTTGTTTTATCTCCAGGGAAGCTCTGCCTAGTTGATCCAGCATTTCCAAGCAAATGTTCTTGCAGTTTTCAAGAAGTGTTCCAGTTTTTGATCATTTTATCTTCTGTATAATTCCCGTGGTAGCGCATGCTTCGGATGATATGAAACCAGCCCTTACAGTGGGAAATCAATAGATAATTTTCAATTATCGAACATAACTTTATAATTCATTTAATAACGAAAAACAACATCAATTTTGATACAATTTTCATTAAATTTTGCAAAGCTATCTTTTTCTTTTCATGTTCCATTATATAAATTTTGCTTTTAATAAAAAAAAATACTTTGTCATGAAAAAAACTATTCTTATAGATATATGAGCTCACAAATTCCTTTAAATTTTTTAGTAAAGATCCTAATACATAAGATTACGGAAAAGTATCAAGAAACTATGTATTTATTTAACTATGTATTTTTTTCTATGTAACAAAGTATCAGAAACTATGTATTTATTTAACTATGTATTTTTTCTATGTAACAAAGTATCAGAAACTATGTATTTATTTAATAATTTTGATGAAACTAAATATTTATACTGTATTGCTGCATAATCGTGATTCTTCCGATGGGGAGGTACCTTCTTTAATCCTCTTTTCTTCGTGATTTGTTGCTTTATCACATATTGCCTTTTTAAAACGAGATTTTCTCGATGTTCATAGATGTCGATTTAAATTTGTCCATTAAAAACTACATTTGATGTGAATCAAATAAAAGAATTTCTTTCTTTATTAATAATTTATTTGTCTTGCTTACTAGGTTATAAAAATTATCAAAATATTGTTGAAGTAGATGTTCTGATTTAGACGGTGCAATTAATGTAAAGTTAAAATTTACCAATTTTCAATTTTCAAGATAAAATTAAATTTCATTGATGGTAGATAAAAAAAGTAGATAAAATCCAATATTTGAATTCATATATTTGAATTCATGAAACAAACTGCATCTTTCACGATATGAACTTTTATAAGATGAACAACGCTGACTTGATTATAGAACGTAATATCTATAATTGACATTTAATATGATAATTCATTTTTAATCATTTGCAGTTCTTAATATAATACATTGTGTGTATAGTTTGAACGATTCTAATTATTATTTTTTTAATTCGTATTTAAAAATTTCCTTCGAATTTAATTTTGCTGTTTTAATATTTAGTTAAAATATGCTGTAAAAATCAAATTGATCTAAGAAAGTGGTGTATGATACGAATCGTCTATTCATTTTTTTCAGTAGCCTGATTTTAAAATTTCCCTTTATTATAACTAATTTTATAAAATTTCATAAAATAACAACTTTATAACTTTTTGTTTCCATCTTCTGCTTTTCATTGCATTGAAACCCACTGGAACACTTGCAATTTTTAATTAATAGTGCACCAGCAAATTTTCAACAATTTAGTTTCCTATTTAATAACTTGTTTTAAAAATATAATTTTCAAAATTAAATTTATTTATGTCATTCATTAATGGCATTTATTCTATTTAATACAACTTTCACTATAACTGTAACTGTTATATAACAGTAAGAGAAACAAAGAAATGAGCAATCTAAACAATGGTATGTAAATATCATATCATATGATCTGTAATTTACAGTTTTCTTTTTTAGAATTTTGTAATATAAATGTCTATATAAAAATAAAAAGACATTCATCATGAAAATATGATTTTTTTCGAACCAATAAATCTCTAACTGTCTGCATTTCCCCCTATTTCTTTCAATAATATTCTAATCCATCTATCAAAAGCAATATGGCCGCCGTTGAAATCATGTGACCGTCCTGCCATGCAGTAGAACGGCTGATTGACTCTGAAAAGGAGGTCACCCAAGAATTCCAAAAGGATCTTTGACCTTCCCTATTTCTGGATCTTCCCGCCCAGCCAATGTTCCGCTGCTGACTCCCATAGCATCTGAAGCGAAGTGAATTCATCGAGTGCAGACGACTTTTATGTTGAGAGTTTCTGAAAATGCGATTCTTTCTTTCTTCTTTTGGGCTGCCTCGGTGCTTCAGGTTTTAATTACTTCTGTCTTCAATGGTGAGAGGAACAGGTAGTTTTATTCTAAGATCCAACAGAATTGATAATGAATTTTAATAGATTCTAGTTAATTCGAAGATGACAACAAAATTCCAGCTATGACAGTTTCATTGTTATAATAATTCTATATTGTCACTTAACTCGTTTAACACTTATTAGATTTTAACTTTTTTAGAGAATCTTTAATATTAGGTAATATCAAATTTCCTAAAATCTATTTCGATTAAAAAAATAATATTCTTTTCTTTCGTACATTCTATAAATTCTTCAATAATAACAAGGGAATTGAAGATATGAACTTCAGATTTATATTGAGCAACAAACATCACAAAACGACAGAAACAGCTGTCTAATTTTAATACTAAACAAAATATGCAATTAAATTTTATAAAATTCGAATTATTAAAATTTAATACATCAAATTCCTCGAATTTATTGATAATTTATCATTATCATCAAATACAAAAATAATGTATTAAATTACAGCTGAATATTTGATGTTTGCTTCCTTAAAGAAGACTTAAAGTATTGAAACAATTTCCATAGAAGAATAGCATTTTAATTAAAAAAATTTTATTGCTTTCTATGTAATATTCAAAATGCAATAAATTATTGAGTACATTTACAAGTAAAATTCTGTTATATCGACTGGATTTGCGATGTCAACAAAAAAAAAAGGGTGGGGTTAAAAAATAGAAAATTCTGTAATGGTAAAATTCGTTATTCAATAATTAATATTAAAAAAAGTTTAATATTTCGATATTACACTTTCAAGCTCTGTTGCAAAAAAAGTTGCATTTAAATAGCAAATAAATCAGAATATAATAAGCGATACTAAAGGTCAAATTTGATTATTCAGACAAAACTTTGCCAGAAAGTGTGACTAGGATAGTGTATTTAGCTCTATAGTCTCAAAAATATCTCATTTAAGGAGCCTCTCAGTTGTAATTTTTAAATTTATTAATAAGTATATGTTTCATAGAAAACTATTTAAACATTATTATACATAATATCTTTAAAAAGGCAAGTAGATTTTAACTTTTAAATCTAAGTTAATAACGAAAATAATTATATTAACGCAATGCTAACTCTGCCCCATAATAATAGGAGCAAGTGAATATTTAAATGGCGAATTTATTTAATTGGCGAATTCAGCTGTAAGTTATGTTGTAGTGCAAAATTACGAAGCCTTCAATCAAAATAAATCTTTCATAAAGTCATTGGTTTGACACATCTTACACATTAATTTTTAATTTAACCCAATTATTACGAATTTTAATTAATTTTCTAATTTCATCCGTTAATCGAACCCACTGTAAAAGTAAAATGAATAAAAAATGAGTTTTCAAGCAAAGGTCGAATTGCAATTGTCCAGTTTTTGATGCATCAAAAGAAAAATGAAAAGGTGTAATTGCGTTAGCAACAAAACAATCTAAGTGCAACAAAATGACCTAAACAAGAATTTGGAAACGTGATTCCGAAAAAATTGCCAAGTTGAATCTTATGCTAATGTTAATTATTTGAAAAAAAAAATGGTAAACAAAAAAACAAAACTGTGTATTAATACTGTTAATCAAAGATTATGGAGATAAACTTTGACATATTCCTCTCAGTAGAAGAGACACCACAAGATCAGGAGCTTAAGTCATTGAAGCTCCCAAACTACACTATTCAAAATTTCGAAAAAAGAAAAAATTCATAAAAACAGGAAATCCATATCTATTTTAAGCTCACGCATATAGGAAAAGCAAAGTTTCTCAATCAAGGGATCCTACCTACAAATTTAAAATAGTAATGAAATGAAGCTATCTGAACACTAATTGTCAAAACTAGAAGAACACTAATTGTAGAACTAGACTAAAAAAAAAAAAAAAAAAATTAGTAGGTATATTTTTAATTAATTTTAAATTTAATCTCAAGTTTTGATAATAAATTTCTTGTTTTATATTTATTAATTTTTTCTACTATTATTATGAGACAAATTACATTCACCAACCGTTTCTAGTATTACGATGGGAGTGAGAGAGTAAAATGTTTAATTGTTATAAAGGAATTGTTTACAATTGTTGTCAATGGAATTGTTGGCCAACCCAAATGATCATTATTGTCTATTGCGGGCCACTTTGGAAATGCATCCGCGAGCCGCATATAAAATTATATAACCCCATATTAGATTTAGATCCACTTTAAACATTTTTGGAATGAAAAATTGAAACAGAATGAGTTATTATTTTTGTGCTTGCTATTATTCTTACATGTAAACATAGATAGTAAAATAATAATGATACTAAACGCACATTGTAAAAAATATATAACACTAAAAATGAGATATAAAGAATATATAAATTTAAAGGAAATAAAAAAAAAAGTGAAATCATTAAAAAATATTTATTTTACTAGTGCGATATTTGTTTCTTCACTCATCTTGAGTTCGCAGAATATAATTTAATTATTCTGCGAACTCATAACTATAAACTCATAAATAAAATAGGCAATATAGGCCCCATATTCGCAAGAATATTGTTTTAAAATCAAATTAAATTTTTCTCATCATTTCGACAGTTCATTTTTGTATATATGGATGCACACCTAATGTATTTTTTTAATGCATTAGTTTTCACTACTTTCGCCGTTATAAAATAAATATATTTTGTAAAAGTGCCATAAATCTCACTGGCCGGAAAAATATTAAAGGCGAGCCGCGGGTTGGCCACTCCTGGTTTACATTATGACATTAATATAAATTTCAAACTGTCTGCTGAGGAATAAACCGAAATTTTGTTTTACAAACAGATTTTATTGGCGATTTCGCCTCGTTTTCATGTCTTGTAGTGTTCAAATCTCCTCATGTTTGGAATTAATAACTGTCCACACAAGGAATGAAGGGATTGCAATCTGATTAAACTAGTCGCAAGATTTACCGCCAAATCAGAATCAGGCATTTTTATAGTTTGCATATAAAACAATATTTATGCCAATTATGAGCAACTAATATATAATTAGATATTTATCTTAAAAAATAAGACTTAACTTACTGCTTTTTTAAAACTTTTGATTTAAATGTCGGATTCTAAAATTTATATATTTTTTTACACAGCAAAGCTACTTTTCATTAAATATTATATTATCCTTCGAATTGTGTGCCTTAGTTATAATTATTCCAAACTCAAAATGTATACCCGAAATTCCACAACATCCGGCGCATTAACATTTAATTTTTGCACTTCATCTGTTCATTTGTACAAAAGTTTTGTACAAAATCAAAATAATTTTTGTACAAAATCAAAATAATTTTTGTACAAAATTTCAATTCAAATTGCACTTCATCTGTTCATTTGTACAAAATTTCAACAAAATAGATATTTTATTTTAAAGAGCAATACTTTAAACTTACCATTTTTTAAAACTTTTCAATGAAATGTCTGATTCTGAAATTTATATATATTTTTTACAAAGCAAAGCTACTTTTGATTAAATATTATATCATCCCTTGAATTGTGTGCTTTAGCTATAACTATTCCAAACTACAAATGTATGCTTCGAAATTTTGCAACATCCAGCGCATTATCATTTAATTTTTTTGCATTTGATCTGTTCATTTGCACAAAATCAAATTCCCTTGTACAATTGTACAAAACCAAATTCACTTGTACAAAACCAAATTACCTTGTACAAAACCAAATTCTCTTGTACAAAATCAAATTTTTTTTTGTACAAAATCATTTTGTACAAAATGTTAATTCAAATTGCACTTCATCTGTTCATTTGTACAAAATAGTTTGTACAAAATCAGACTCCTTTTCAGTACAAAAATCAGGGCCCTTTTTTTTTGTACAAAATCATTTGTACCAAATTTCAACATAATAGATATTTTATCTTAAAGAATGAAACTTTAAACTAGCCATTTTTTAAAACTTAACATTTAATTTTTTGCACTTCATCTGTTCATTTGTACAAAAATCAGACTCATTGTTGTGCAAATGATTTTGTACAAAAAAAAATCAGTCTGATTTTGAACAAACAATAAAATAGATATTTTATCTTAAAGAATAAAATCTTATACTTACCATTGCTTAAATATTTTCATTTAAATGCCTGATTCTAAGATTTATAAATTTTTACAAAGCAAAGCTACTTTTGATTAAATATTATATCATCCCTTGAATTGTGTGCTTTAGCTATAATTATTCCAATCTGTAAATGTATAATTCAAAATTTTGCAACATCCAGCGCATTATCATTTAATATTTTTGCATTCCATCTGTTCATTTGCACAAAATTTTTGTACAAAACCGAACTCCTTTGTACAAAATCAAAATCTTTTTTTTTTTCGTACAAAATCATTTGTACAAAATTTCATTTCAAATTGCGCTTCATCTGTTCATTTGTACAAAATAGTTTGTATACAAAACCAGACTCCTTTTTTGCACAAAATTTCAACAAAATAGATATTTTATCTTAATAAGACTTTAAATTTACCACTTTTTAAAACTTTTCATTTAAATGTCTGATTCTAAAATTTATATACATTTTTACAAAGCAAAGCTACTTTTCATTAAATATTATATCATCCCTAGAATTGTGTGCCCTGACTATAATTATTCCGAATGTATACTTCGAAATTTCCCAACATCCGTTGCATTAACATTTAATTTTTTTTGCCCTTCATCTGTTCATTTGTACAAAAACAAACTTCTTTGTACAAAATCGAATTTCATTTCATTGTACAAAAACATTTATACAAAATTTCAATTCAAATTGCGCTTCGTCTGTTCATTTGTACAAAATCAGACTCCTTTTTTGTACAAAAATTTCAACAAAACAGACATTCTTCAAGATAAAATATAAAATAAAAATATAGATAAAAAAATATAGATTAATATAAATTAAATGTAGATAAAAGTCTTATTCTTTAAGATTTTAAATTCCTTTTTTGTACAAATCGTTCGTACAAAATCAATCATTTTCGTACAAATTGAAATTTTGTACAAAATCCTTTGTACAAAATTTCAATTCAAATTGCACTTCATCTGTTCATTTGTACAAAAATTTTGTACAAAATCAGACTTCTTTTTGTACAAAATTTCAATTTAAACTGCATTTCATCAGTTCATTTGTACAAAATCAAATTTCTTTTTCTTTTTGTACAAAATTATTTGCACAAAATGTCAAGAAAATAGATATTTTATAATAAGACTTTAAACTTACCATTATTTAAAACTTTTCATTTAAATGTCTGGTTCTAAAATTTATATATTTTTTTTTTACAAAGCAAAGCTACTTTTGATTAAATATTATATCATCCTTTGAATTGTGGGCCTTGACTATAATTATTCCGAATGTATACTTCGAAATTTCACAACATCCGTTGCATTAACATTTTTTTTTTTTTTTACATTTCATCTGTTCATTTGTTTACTTTCATGTTTATGAAAAATAGTTTCTCCTGCATTTTGTGCTATCATTGCTTATTAAACCAAAAATCGCTGCCTTTAAACATTCTGCACTCATATCTTTGTACATAATTATTTTTAAAAGAATTCTCGAAAGCTCGGAATAGAGGTCTTTTTTTTTTTCATTTAAACTAAGAAGACTTAAAAAAAAAAAAAAAAAAAGAAAGAAAAGAAAAAAAAAAGGGAAAAAGGGGAAAAAAAAAAAAAAAAAAAAAGATCTATGACTTCAAAGACTTTCATTTCTTTAAAATGGAAATATCAGTTACTTTTAATTTTCTCTTAAAAAACGTCTTTTCTATTTACTGCTAGAGCAAAGAGACTTTTCTTTAACGCATGCTTTTTTTTTTTTTTCTTTTTTCATCATCTCTTTCTCTTTGCGGAGTTTTTCTAGCGCTATTTCCGTATTAAAATTCAGTAAAAGGACTTTTTAAACGCAGTTGTAAGATAGCAAAATTAAAAAGGGAAAATAAGGATGATAGAAAAAAAAAAAAAAAAAAAAAAAAAAAAAAAAAAAAGAACGGTGGAGGAGGGAGTAAAAAAATTAAGAAAATGAAAAATACGCCAAGTCTGTTAAAAATGAAAAATGTTTTGTGTGTAAAACAGTTTTTTATTAAAGCGAAGATGAAAAGAAGAGAAGCTTAAAATAAATAATAAAAGATAAAAAGGCAAAAGAAAGATTTGAGGAGGAGTAAAAAAAAAAATTTTTTTTTCTTCTTTTTAACAAAAAGTCGACAGGAATAGGAGATAATTTTCAGTTCGTAAGAAACAAACGTACATTCGTTTGAAAAGAATTAAAAAAAAAAAAAAAAAAAAAAAAGAAATATCTATGAAAAAAAAAATGAAGAAAAGAAAACTAAAAAATGAAAGAAAAGTAAAAAAAAAAGAAAGAAAAAGTGAAGAGAGAAATGAAAAGAAGGAAAAAAAAAAAAAAAAAGATCAAAGCCGTTTTTGAAACATTAGCGATGCTTGAGTCATTTATATCTATTGAAGTGTTGAGGAAGGGGAGGGAAAGGAGGGGGAGGAGGGGGTGAAGTCAGAGGGGCGAATAGATGAACAGAAAGAGGCGGGGCCACGATGACGTCACATATGACGGAATAAAGAAAGTGAATAGAATTCAAGTTTATTGAAATGACAAGTTAGAGAACCCACCATTTCGGTGCAGTAATATCATTATCAAATTACAGCAACTTGCCGGATAATTATTCTAGACTGTATAATCGTTCTAACCATAAATCTGTTAATTCCGATGAAGCTCTCTTCACATGTTACATTTTTTTGTGAGTTCGGCTTTCAGACTGCAGACTTAATTTCATTAGATTCAAATCTGACTAAAGACCAAAATCCACAATTCCGAATTTAGGGTGGATATGAGCTGTAGATTGGAAATTTGTCCATTAGGTGAAGGAATGATATTGCGAAGTCCTAGTGCTAACATTTGAGTGTTTATTTTAAGGTAAAGTGACACCAAAGTCGAACGCTAACTTACTGATTTTTCAATTCCTTCTATTTGCTCACACTCTCCCTATATATATCTTGTTCAAATTTCAATCGTTCCTAAAATGCTTTTTATTCATCCACTCAAGTTCAAATACATTTTTTTTTTGAACTTGTAGCGAATGGCACTGGATGTTAATACAGTTTTTTCAAATATTAATTCAGTCATTAAATTTAATTGAATTAATTTTAGTTTTTTTTTTTTTTTTTAGATTTAAGTTCCATGTATCTAATAATAGATGGCGCCAGCTGTAAGAGGAATTTTTATATATTAATAAAAAAAAAAGGAAAAAAACCAATCCGGCATTCCAATCAAGACGGTCCCATCTTTCTAACAATCATTACTGAATATATTATTGCTCTTTATATGCTTATTTGATCGCAATACCACTGGGCCAAAAATTGGAAGATATTGATGAAGTGTAAGAATTTTTATAACACTGATCATGTTCTGTATTTCTCCTTTATGTTATTTCGTTCTTTCACTTTCTTTATTTTACAAATTTGAACATTTTGAAACAAAGCTTTTTAAAAATATTTAAAAAAAAAAATGAAAACTCTGCTTTTGACAGCAATAATATGTATAATATGTTAAAATAATAGAGGAAAAAAATTAGGATTATTGACATTTCGTTCATTTCTAGCCAAGAGCTTTTTCCATTTCACTATTTGTTATTTTAAAAACTAAAATTGTAACATTTATTTCATTTTCATTTTCTGGACGTTTATTCTTTTGTATTTTTTTTCCTTGTTATTTTTGTTATTATTACTATTTATATTCTTCTTTGTGCCTTCCTTGCCATTGGAAATAAAAAAAAAAAAAAATTTCATTTTCATATGTTACTTTCTTGTAAATCATTTTTCATATGCATCCAAAATTCATTAAACTATTATTTAAAGTATTCCTTTAATTTTATGTGAAATTAATTTTCAGTTGCTTAATTTTTAATAAAAATGGAATTCCATCAAATATTACTAAATTGCTGAAAAATATCAAACAAAAATTTAATAAGCATAATACATTTTTTTTTGCTGTTATATAGATAATTTTTAATAATTTTACTATGTCCCTTCATATTGCTATGGATTCAGGATTACAGAAGTATTAGAAAAGTAGAAATAAAGTCATTTACTAAGGTTGGAATCATCAGGTACAGATGTAAGAAATGTTGGTAAAGGGCGGACATGAAACTCAACGTCAATGAATAGCAGGTATATCTTCCTGCAGCCAAGAAGAATTTAATAATATATAATATTTCAAGAAATATATTTAAAATTTAAGAAAATATATTATAATTTAAAGATAAGAAATATATTAATAATTTAAGAAAGATTTAATCATCAACATTTATGTAATGAAATAACTTTTTTTTTCACAAGCTTATAAATTTTTTTTTAAATCTATAAATGAATTTTTTTTAAATTTCTCTCAAATAATATGATATTTTGAAATAAATCTCTATAAGAATAAGTTTGGCTGATTTCTTCATTCTGCAATTTAATACGAAGACAAATTCTTAAAGTTATCTTACATTATCATTAGCTGATGAATGTGTTGTTGAAGTTCAAAAGAAAAAGAAATCCATAATTGAAATTTCAAGTCCCTAAAAGTAGATCGACGAGCTACTTATTTTTTCCTCACAAAGGCCTAAAAGAGATTCTATTTAAGTTTTTAAAAGTTAATTCCACTTTCACGAGAAGATTAATAAAAGGTCTTAAAAATCAGAGGAGAGAGGCATCAGTTAATTAAAATTATCTTTTGTTTATCTATCTAATTAAGATTTGAATAAGAAGAAAGGAAAGAAAAATTTCTTCTACGTGAGTATTGTTAAGCATGGGTTTTTCTTTTTAAAACTTTTCTTCCTATTGATTAAAATGTTTTGCAACTTTGTCTTCGTTCAAAGTTTTGCAACTCGAAGAATGTGGTCTGCTAATAAGAAATAATTACTAACTTACTAATTAATTACTAACTAGTGTTTATTAATAAGAAATAATTACTAACTAACAATTACTAATTACTCTTTGTGGCCCAGTGGTAGCACCATGTATGAAAGCGAAGCTTCAATTCCCTCTGATAGCCAGCTTTAAAATAATCGCTTTACTACTGTGTCCAACAAGTAAGACGAATTTTCAATTTAAAATTCCCGGGGCTTATGGAATTTCAATTTTTTTTTTTTTAGATTTCTGGCACTGTCCTTGAAATCTGTGTGAAATGTGACGACAAAATATTCATTAGTGTTTGAGTTACGCTTGGCTTTGTGAGACGCTCAAATTGATTCCGGCGATTTTTGATATGTCTGAATTCATTGAGCAAAGAACTTGCATTCAATTTTGTTTGCGGAAACGCATAAGTACATTGTGTCCGGAAGGGATTATTTTGAAGGCGATGAAATAAATTTGGAAGAATAAATAAAGAGTTTTTGAAAAAAAAATAACTGGTCTTACTTTTTGTGTACAGTAGTAAAAAATTGACAAAAGGTTTTCATTGATAGTAATAATGCTTGATTAGAATTTATGGAGGTGCAATGTGCCAGCTTTGTGCGGAGCAGATTATTTGAAAAACATTTTTAAAAATTTAGGAATTTCCCATCAACTTAAAACATAAAATTTATACTTTTGATTAAGCAATTAAGTTATTATATTTCGTTATTTAGGTAACCTCACTCTTTTTACTGCTGACATGAAAATAGTGGAGGAATTCTTTCAAGATACCTATTTAACCTCTAGTTTCCTTTAAAATATACCATACATTCTTTTTATTCATTTAGTTTATTAACTATTTTGTGTATTTTAAATAAAATAATACATTATACATACAGTATAACAATGAACACCGAAAAGTCCTTTTTTTTAAAAAAAAATTTCAATGAATTTAGATTTTTTTATCTTGTGACAAAATTGATAATTTAACGTTAAATTAACTTCGCATTAATATTTTCACAATAATTTGCTTTTATTATCTACCAATTTTTACTAAAGAGTGCATGAGCTCTATTTCTTTTCCTTATATAAATTTTACTTCGTATCAGAATATATATATATGCTTGCTTATCGTTATGTTTACAAAGAATTTAATATTATTTCTCACTAAAAATATTCAGAGAGTTAATTTTATGAGTGAGCTCATTTAATATTTTTGACAATATTTATTAGTGACAATAAATATTGTCAAAAATTTAAATGAGGAATAATAAATACTATTATAAAATATTAAATGAATATAAAAAAATATTAAATAATAAATATTAAATAAGGAATATTAATTATTAAATATATAAATATTAAATAATAAATATTAAATGAGGAATAATATCATTAATGAAATATTAGATATTAAATGAAAAATATTTAAAAATATTAATGAAATTTTATATTTAATATTTGTTTCAGAAATTGTTTGAAGAACCGAATTATATATTAAGTATTTTGTATTAATTACGATGTTTATTAAAGTAAAGTATAATTTTATCTGAAAATTTCAATATGATTCCATGCTATTTGGAAACATTAGCACATTAGCAAATATTAGCAACAATTATATATTTTTTTAATTATTATAATTAATATAATATTTATAATTTTAAAATTTGTAGTATTTATATATTTGGTAGAATCCATTTTTTTCTTACTTCATAGGGTATTTAGAATTTTTTAGATTTCGTAGCTTTAATTTGTAATGGAAACAAAACTAATTTCTCTCTCTCTAATTTCATATAGCATTTTTAATTACTTAAAAAGGAAAATTTGTAACTCTGCAATATTTTTTGGCAGATGGCTAACTTGTATCGAATTCTTATTTCGCATCACCTTTTTTTTTTTTAAAATTAATTTAATTTTATTTTTGCTTTTATTATTTTGCTGTAATTCGAAATTGCTGTTCTTTTTTTTTTTTTTTTTTCAATTCCTTCTATTAGCTCACACTCTCCCTATATATATCTTGTTCAAATTTCCAATCGTTCATAAAATACTTTTTATTCATCCACTCGAGTTCAAATACATTTTTTTTGAACTTGTAGTGATGACACTGGATGTTAAGACAGTTTTTTCAAATATTAATTCTGTAAATAAATTTAATTAATTAAGTTTAGTTTTATATGGGAGAAATATTCATATATTCACGCTGCTCTTTCTTCTCATTTGCTCATCATTAATTAATTAATTAGTTAATAATCTCTTTTTTCTCATAACTAATTATTAATTATTTTATTCATTCACTTATTTATTATTTTTATTCATTCAATTATTTATTATTTTTATTCATTTAATTATTAATTATTATTATTTTATTATCAAATGTTTTTGTTATTCATTTAATATTATTCAATTTTTAAAATAATGTAACTACAAATTGGAAATAATATAAAAAATCGTTATTTTTAATTTATTTATTTAATTATTAATTATTTTGATTTTATTATTAACTTTTTTATTATTCATTTAATATATATTGTTCAATTTTTAAAATAATGTAACTACAAATTGGCAATAATATAAAAAATCGTCTGATTTTAATTTAACTTATTTTTCTGGATAATATTATTCTTAATTTTTTACGATTGAAATTTGAAACGATCGTGTTTGAGTATTCTTGTTAATGTATTCTATATTTTTAATTTTAAATGATCAAAAAGTTTTTAATTAAATTTGAAATATAGCTAATATATTTGCTTTTATTATTTTGCTGTAATTCGAAATTGCTGTTCTTTTTTTTCAATTATTAGCTCCCACTCTCCCTATATATATCTTGTTCAAATTTTCAATCGTTCATAAAATACTTTTTATTTATCCACTCGAGTTCAAATACAATTTTTTGAACTTTTAGTGGATGACACTGGATGTTAATACAGTTTTTCAAATATTAATTCAGTAATTAAATTTAATTCATTAATTTTAGTTTTTGTAGATTTAAGTTGCCTATATCTACCCATAGATGGCGCCAGATAAACTTAAAAAATGAATGAAAATTATTTATAAAAGACTTTCTGCAATAGAGGGAAAAAAAAAAAAGAAGGAATTGACTTCAAAAAATTTGTTTTTATATTACTTGTTTTTACTGAACTGAAGAATGAGTAGTTTATAACCTCGTTTTCGAAGAAACAATTGGTAGGCTGAGTAGTTTTATTCATTAAGTGAATAAAAAAAGAGACTCTGAAAGTAACAGACCCCATGAACGAAAAAAAGGCCCATAAAAAGAGATTCTAAATGAAAGGGACCCTGCAAATGAAAGAGGTCCCCGAAAGAGATCGTGTGAATAAAAATAGCCCACGTTTTGCAATCCATGAGTTGAAGATACATTAAGCTTCTGTTTATTATAATGTATAGTTTAATTCACTTAAAATTCACAAATTCGAAATTCGAATATTAAATCATGAAAACCATTTTGCAATGTTCTTAATATTTCCATATTTAGAACATGTGGTTTGTTTGAATTTACATTTATTTATTTAATGGAGTTATTTGATTTATTTGGTATTGTTTTATTTTACTTAATTTTACATTCTTCTATATAAATTTAGTAGTAAATCACACTCAGGGCAACTGAACAATTATGTTCAATGTAATTATATATTATTTATAGAAGATTAACAGGGGCACAAAACCATGGACAAATTTTTTAAGAAAAAAAAAAAATGTATTAAGAGACCCACAAAAAGTTCTAAAAATAAATAAATATACACAAAAAAAAATGTCCAAATTGGTAAGAATAGAGAATTTATTGTGAATAAAAAATTTCAAACATTCTGAACATGACTGTTTTTATATTCCTGACTGGAGCATTCGACCAGGACAGAGGATTTTTGAATTCTATTTTTTAGCATAATGAACAATACATTTTGAAGAATGATGTATTAAAAATACAAATACAATGATTTAAATGATTTTTTTTTTTTTATTTGGCAATACTACCACCCACTACCTTATGTATTTCGTTTTTCTCAAATTTTCTGTTATTATTTTGGATTTACTGATCAAAACATTGTCAATGTAAGAAACATTTTATGCTTCAATTCACTTATCTGTTCTATGAGTACAGAATCGTTAAGAGGAAATTTTAATTTGTAGTAAGTTTCATGGGTTTTTTTTATTTTAATTCTATTTACTATCTTCTTATACCTTTTTTTAACCAATTGGCTAGTGCTCTGGCCATAAGTACCACAGGCTTCATTTACGAATCTTGGCGGTGGCATGGATGTTTGTGAGTGGTTCGGAATCCACGTTAAACTGTAGGTCCCGGTCTAATTAGCCCAAAGTGTTCACAAAATGATTGTAGAGCGCAAACCAAATCTACCTTTTTTAAATACATTTTTTCGTTAATATCCTTTCGATATTTTTTTAAATTTAGCTTATAAATTTCGTTTTTACTAGTGTGTTTTTCCAAACAGGAAAATCTTCAACTTAATCTATATTTTCTTTTCCTTTAATTGTTAAACATTTTTATTTAATTGTTAATTCTTACATGGAGGTAAAAGTTAAAAATTTTAGAATTTTGTAAGAAAAAACGGCATTTTTTTCAAAACCATCGTGGGATATTTTACAAGGTAGAAATTTTTAGGGTTTACTGCATGAAGAACCGTATTTTCATTAAATAAATTTTTTGTAAACTTGTGCCTTTGTAGCCATTTATATTTATATGAAAAGCTATACTCTGACTTAGAGGATTCGAATTGGTGGATTTTCATTGGACCCTCCTATCTTTTTAATGAGTGATACTGGAAAATTTTGATGCGTTAATACAATCGTTTTCGATTTATTAGAAAAACATAGGCGTGATAGTTTCTAAATATTGCAATTATATTTTTCACCAACTACAAGACAAGTATAATAATAAGATATTTTCCCAGAATACTGAATGCATAAGTATAGCTGGTGCCCAAATATGTCAGCCCCTCCTGCAGCAGTGAGAGAGAGAGAGAAATCAATTACTCCCACCCTCCTTTATACACCCCTACTTGTTTTTTTTTTTTCCTTCCCTCATTTCTTCTTCTTCTTAACCTTTCTCTCTGAACCCCCATTAGCAATGCAAAATAACGGGCTCTCGGAGAAGCCATGCAAAGTAAATACAACCGGAAATCAATAAATGTGTGCGGGAGAGTTTTAAAGACAAATCTTTCTCCCATAGAAAATAATATTTCTCAGGCTAAAAAAAAAAAAACCTCTAAGAGTTTTTATTTCCTCTCCTTTTTTTTTTTTTTTTTTTTTTTTTTACATTCGAGAACAGCTTGAGTCGATCCAAATTTTAACGGTTTAGTGAAATTTTCTCGTGTTAAAATTTTCTCTCTCTGTTTATTTTTATGCTTTATATTCGTTTCCGTTAGGAGTTTCCTTTTCGCAAGAACTTCATTTTACCGAATTGGAAAATTCAAATTGACTTAAAACTTAAAAGGAAAAAAAAAGGAGTCAAAAGAAAGGTTACCATGGAGACCATAAAATGATCTTTTCTTTAATATAAACTTCACATAAGAAATTTTAGTTTTAGTCCTACATAAAAATGTTTATGTATTCAGTGCTATTGGGAATATTGAAATCAAATAAATATTATCATTTTGAAGCCTTTCTGTATAATATATCCTATTTTTATTTAATACCATCATTCGAAAATTGAAATAAATGCATTTTGTGGAATCATTTACAGATAAAAAAATACATTATTCAAATTTCATATTTATTATTGCTTTTCATTAAAGTAATGAAAAGCAATAATAAATATGAATTAATACACTTAGAATGTTGTGTTATACTGAAAAACCACTCAAATATTTTTTTCCTTTTTAAAAGAATAATTTTTTTCCATCTATTAAGTTTTATTATTAAAAATATATATTATTACTATATGATCAAAATATGTGTTATCTTTTTCTTAGTTATTAAAACATGTTTTTGTAACTATTTAAAAAAATATTTGTTGTACAAATAAAATCGAGTTGATTACCAGCGGTTGTTTATAATACAACATTTAGCATTTTATACATAAAATGCTCAATGTTATATATAACATTGAACATTTTAATAGTATCCTATACAATAGAAGTTATTGTTAGTATAATAGACGTGCACAAATTTTAACGTAATCAAGCTCTACGATTAACGTAAAACTTCATGTTTAGTAATAATGTCTTTCTGAATAATAGCAGTGATAATTAAGTAACCCTAAAGAAATTGTCGAAATATTCCGGGTTACAAGATTGGCGAATTCATCAGATGTACGGTATTCTAGATTTCAACCAAGTCATCTTTATTAAAATTTAATTGTTAATTTATTAAAATCATCGAAATAATTATTAAACATACTGTGTAATTTTTGAAAAATATTTATTTCTAGTTGCATAATCCCCAAATTTTACTTATTTTTATAATTTTTTGTTCTTAAGTAAGATCTTTTTTTATGAAGATCCTCGTTTCATCTTACTTAAATGTTATAAAAAATTATTTTTTTTCTAATATTATATCTATCTCAGAACATTTGAATTTAAAAACCTATGGAAAAAAAAAGCAGGTGAATTTTTGACAAACAATTAAGCACTAACACTGTTGTGAAATAAGTTGACATAACTGACATTTTTTATAAAAGCAAATTATTATAAAACACTTCTATTTTTATAGAATTTTCCTTAATTTATAACAGTATAAAGTCTTTATTATAAGCATGTGATGCATTATTACAATAATTATAATTGCAAGATTTTTATTTAATTGAATTAGCTTTTTGCATTATTTGTTGCAAAGGTTTGACTTTAGGGGTTATATTTAGTTTTTGGAAATGCACATAATCAAATATATCTCTTGTTTTTTAAATATAAATAGATTTAGTTTACCACAACATAGAGATCCTAGAAATTAGTAGATACAGTAGTAGTAGTATTTATTAAAAAAATAGCTTCATTTGCCTGCAATAAAATCTTCAATATTAAATTGATTTTATAAAGCATAAGCATTTACAGATTGAACAAGTTGTTTTTCTTTTACTATAAATTTATACATTATTAATGTACTTGTATCTAATATTGGATGGAGAATTTTTGATAATTTTAGAATTGTGGTGATAAATTAAATGAAATTTTTAAAAAATTTATTAACATGATTATTAATTATTTAAATTTTTTTATTCTGATACAGTATTTTATCAAATACTTCATGTTCTTAATTATTTTTGAAAATATTACAAAAAAAATTATAATTTCCTGTTTGATGCAGTTATTATTTTAAGATGCCTAAACATTTCAAGTTCTTTAAAACATTTAATAACGAAACAAAAAAATATATATATAATTTTTCAAGGAAGGTTAAAAGGAAAGTTATGATAAAAATTAATTTTACGTTTTATATTTAAAACTATTAATAATTTCCTTATTTTTTGAACATTACTCTTAAAAAAGTTTCAGAACTTTTAAAAGATTTTTGCTACTTAATTCTAAATTTGAAAATAATTTTCTTTTAAAGAAAAACAAGCCATCATTAATAAAGTAATTTTCATTATGTTAATTTGTCAAAATACATACTTTTCCATAATGAATTTGAAACCTCACTTATTAATTTTTATGTTCATCTTATTATGTTGAAATGCTATAAAAGGACTAATAAAGTTTTTCATTTTCTTACTTTTTAACCAAATGGTAGTTTTCCTAATCAGTTGCTTAATATGTTTACAGTTTTATGGCTTCTGTAATGTAATATTCACAATAGCTTTTATGTAACATTTTTTCATTACAAAGTTAGGAAGAACCCGCTTTTAAAATTGAACAAATTGCTAGTAGGTGGATTTTTTTTTAAGAAAAAGAATAAAATTCTGTTGCAATTATGGAAGTTTTTAGAAAAGAACAAAGACTTTTGTAAGTCTTGTTGTTAATTGACTTAGAAAAGCCACAAGAAAACGTTTCATTAATTATTCTCGCAGCATTAACTTCTGAAAACTTTATGAGCCTTTTTAATGACCATTTCAAGCAATGGTGAAACAATTAGTGCGGCCTGTAGTAAAAAACAAAATAAAACACCATGCTCCATTCTTTTACGAAACACTAAATTTTTGTTCTCGGTAATGTTGCAAAAACGATTTATGTTAAACTTCATTTAAAAATAAGACATTTCTGAAAGTTTTCAAAAACAGAAACAAGTTTAAAAATCTTAGTTTCAATAAATATATTTTAATGGATGTTAAATTAAGTATGTTAATTCAGTATTTTTATAATTAAAAAAAAACAAAGAAACTGCAAACAAATATATAAACATTTCAAATCCCTTTATTAGAACAACATGTGACAAAATCTTTGGCTTGATGACTAGAAATAAAACTCATCTCTAATAAATAAAACAAGAAATATTTGATGACTAAGGAATTGTGACTTTGAAAATTCGTATAGAAACACATAATTTGTATTATTATTTAAAAATACAATTTATGATGTGAACGTATTTATAGCATAAAAACAATTTTTTTTTTTTTCAATTTAAAAACATTTTACTAGAAAAAAAGTCAAGCGTTTAGTTAAATTATTATTTCCTTAAGTTTTGATAAAATACCTTCATATTATTCACTATTCAATTAATTTATTAGGATACAAAAAAAAAAAAGTTAAAAAAATATTTTAAACTTTTAAAAGTTTTTATATTAATTTTAATCAATATATAGTTCAATAACAAAAGTAAAGTCATTTTAAAAATAAATAAAATATTGTAAAAATTAGTTTTACCATTTTTGGCTATTTATAGCACGAAAAATTTCTTAATGTGAACAATTTTGGTTACTAATTTACTTTCTACACGAATTTTCTCTTTGTACTACTTTGATAATAAAATAACTTTTCAAACATAAAAAAATTACCAGCCATTTACAGAATTTATAAAAATTAAATTGAAACTGAAACAATTATTTTTTAATGGAAAATATGTATAATTTTACGTAAATAAATAAGTGTGTCAGAAAACAATAATGATAAAACCTTTTTCATTTCTAAAGCTGTTATCAATCAAGCAATTTCATGGTACAAGTTTTTTTTTTTTAATTAAACACGATTTTCCATCTTTGAATATAAGTTTCTAATGAAATTATGGTGTCCTTTACTGGCAACACCAACTCCAGTGGCAATTTACAACAAATATTCATATACCTATGATATCCATTATCTTTGTACAATAAGAGCATAGGTATGGTATATCCATGGAAAACAAGCTTTTATTGCAGGTTGACATCGTTGTGTGATTCTTTTTTAAATCTTGAAAACAGTTTTTCAGTTGAAAAAGAAATTTCAGACTGACCGAATCCAACAAAGAATCATCAGATTCAATTCTGGTTGTTTTTAACTTTTAAAAATTTTCCTGCGATTGATAAGCAATAAAAATGCACAACCACCAACTGTATACTACGACAAAAATGCATTGCATATTTGTGGTAGTATCAATTTTTTTTTTATAGCATGATAATGAATTTTGCCATTGTTTGAAATGAAAGCTAATCAATCAATTAGATCAAATAGATTATTATTTGCACTCGTCAATTTTAATCAATTAATCAAATCAAATTAAATAGGCTCATTCCATTTTTTAGAACGCAGGAGTTATAGTTATATTGCTTATTGAAACTTTTATTTTGTGAAATTACTCTGTTAGGTAAAAATTGGTGGTGGACTATCGTTAAATAATTTCATTAACAAATTACTTTGTTCTATTAATTATAAAATATTATGGTCATCGGTATAATAATATAATTATATTATATATACCCATGGATTCAGGTAAAAATAATTTCGTGGTTAAAAAGATTCATGATTTGAGAAGAAAGCAATGAATCTTTATGGGTAATAATTTGATGTATTCACTGGTTCACTATCTGCCATTCATCTGACTTCTTGAAGCAGATAGTATATTTTAAACCAAAATTTTATAGAAAGTATTGAAATAGCCAATTCTCCAGGATGGAATCAGATGAATGCATTGAGGATTCGGATTCAGTTTCGAGTTGAGGTTCAGTTATACAAGTTCAAATGCTTCCAACACATCATGACTCAGTTCTGGGTTCACTGATCTGTACTGTACAACCTATACATAATTAGCCCCTTTAATGTAAAATGAAGTCTCTCACATTCTAATTTTGATATCGATGGCATCAGAGCATCCTGACGTTATAGTTTGAGCGGCAAGGTGGACACCCATTAGAAGAGCTACCCTCAGTTGACCCTCAGGTGCCTTCTGGCATGTACAGCTCTGGCTTCACCAGCGGGGTCGATGTCCAGTCCGGCAGCATCCACTCTGGGACGACGTCCTGGCTTCGTCGTCATGCATAGTGCGGGTAGGATCCGATGTGTGACGTCACATGTCCGGGGTGGTGAGGCATCGTGTGGGTGGACGCCGCCGCAATGTTCGAATACAGGTTGGCACTCGGATTGGTCCAGTAGGAGGTGGGGGCCGGGAATATGCTGCCTGTGGTCGAGGGTATACCCGTGTGGTGTCCCACAAAGTTCAGCTTGGGACTGTGGTGGTAGCCCGACATGAACAGGTCCGACTGGTACTTGTAGGTAGGGTCGGCTGCCGTAGGCTGCGTCGCCTGCGCCAGGCCCTGGAAGTCGAATTTGTAGGCGTAGCGCTTGCCGTGTACCTTGGTCATGATGTTCTTGTCGTAGTAGTAGCGGAGGGCCCGACTCAACTTGTCGTAGTTCATGTTGGGCTTGCTCTTCCTCTCGCCCCACCGACGCGCCACCTCGTCCGGGTCGGTGAGCTTGAACTCTCCGTTGGTGCCCTCCCACGTGATGCAGTTGGCGTTGCTACTGTCTGACAGCAATTCCAGGAGGAACTGCCACAGCTGTATCTGCCCGCTGCCTGCAACGACAAAAAGAGTGTTCATTTCTGGATGCATGATTCGATTTCTAATCAAAAGAAAGACATGTAATCTATATTGGTTTGAGGACATGTGATCTATAAAAGCTCGTTCCCACCGAGGCGTGAGGCGTTGACCAATCACTAGCTCACCGCGTTCGCCTGAAACCGGCTTGAAATCCCCCGCTTCGAATTGATCAACTTTCAAATCGAAGCGGAACTTCACGAACTGACGTTCCGCTGTGAACGGGTCGAAAAAATTTTCTCTCATGCCGCATGACGCGTCGCCGCCTCACGCCTCGGCGGGAACGAGCCTTAAAGGTTTGAAGGCACGCAATCCATGACGGTTTGAAGACACGCAATCTATGAGAATTTGAAGACATGTAATCTATGAGAGTTTGAAGACATGTAATCTATGAGAGTTTGAAGACATGTAATCTATGAGAGTTTGAAGATATGAAATTTATGGGGAGTTGAAGATTGTAATCTATGAGGGTTTGAAGATAAATTTATGAGGGGTGAAAATATGAAATTTATGGGGAGTCGAAGACCAAAATCTATAAGAGTTTGAAGGCATGAAATCTATGAGGGTTTGAAAGGCATGAAATCAATGAGGGTTTGAAGGCATAAAATCTATGAGGGGTTGAAGATATGAAATCTATGAGGGTTTGAAGATACGAAATTTATGGGGAGTTTAAGTCCATAATTTATGAGAGTTGGAAGGCATGCAATCTAAGTGATTCATGTAATCTTTAAAAAAAAAGTATAATTCACCTTTTCAATACAGTTCAGTTGAAAATAGGTATGAAAAAATGCTATAGGTATAATTTAAAAAATATATGAAATTAAACACATTCCATAAAAAGTTAAGCAGCAGATAGATCGAATAAAACGCAGAATTAAGAACAAAACATATAAAACCAAAATTAAACGGTTATAGAAAATATACTACAGTTGTATTAAATTAGATTTACAGGATTCTATTAAGTATATTAAAATGAGATCACATTTCAAAAATTAATTCTACATTAGAAATTTTGAAAAACAAGATTCATTTCAGTTCTTCAGAAGGTAAATAAATAAATCGCACAATTTCTGGGAATGTTGTAAAATTTCTGTCAACATGAAGAAACACACAACAAAAAAGCATTTACACAATTAAAACTAAAGTACTCATCTATCTATATGCATCTACTTTAGAAAGTGACATGCAACTATTTTAAAAGCAACAAAAGTCACAATTCAAAGCACAAATCACAGAGTTTACAGAGGGGGAGGGGGAGGGAATATTTAGTTGTAGTTTTCAATTATTCTTCCAAAAAGTAAATCTCCATAAAGAATTTTATGAGCTAGATAGGAAAAATTGTGTTTTATAAATGATTTCTATTTTCAGCTTTACAACGAAAGAATGTAAGAGAAATCAAGGATTCTCATGACATAAAATAGCGTGAATTATAGTGAGAGTTTAACTGACCTATAAATGAGCCGATTTAGTTTACTCTGAAGCATATAAGTTAAGAACTTTTATTTATTTACTTTTAAAGTAGATTCATATATATAGATGAGTACTTTATTTTTAATTGTGTAAAGACTTTTTATGTGTGTGTGTGTTTCTTCACGTTGACAGAAATTTTATAACATTCCCTAAAAATGGGATTTATTTATTTACCTTCTCAAGAACTGAAATCAATCTTGTTTTTCAAAATTTCTAATGTAGAACTATTTTTTTGACTAGCAGTGTACAGAAAGTTGAATTTAAGAGGTTTTGAAGGAAATAATATACTATATATGGTATAAAAGAGCTACTAGGTCGAATCATGAATTTGAGTTTAATAAAAGAAATTCATGAATCCATTACGACTAATAAAATGGATCCCTTTGCAATATTCTAAATCAGGGGTAAAAATACAATCACTAGGTTTCACCAGCAACATCACCCCTTGACCTTTTAGGGCATACACAAGCTTTCTTTTAACCCACCCATTCCAGCAAGGAGCAAAAGCATAGGGGGTGGGGGGTTGGGGGTGGCCGAAACAAAGCTTTAGGCCTAATGACATGGAGCCCGGCGAAAATTGCTGCAACGACATCACGGAAAGCAAGGACACGTGACGACATGTAGAGACAATTAGCTACCATCAGCCAAACCCCTTTTCTACTTTCTGGCAGGGAGATAAGACAAAGGAGGGAGAGGGAGAGAGAGGGTGGAGCACCCCAGAAAAGAAGCCGTGGTTGGCAGAAGGAGGAGGGGGGACGAGTATCTGGCAAAGGGATCTTTTCTCTGGAGGAAAACCTTTTGGACCCAGCGGAGAGAAAGGGCATTAGCCAAGACGCTGTGGCTCAAGGTTGGGGAAAAGGAGCCAATTTTCTCCATGTTTTGACTCCTGGACACTTCCACCTTTTGTTTTGCCTGAAGATGTAATTTGCCCGCAATGGCGATTTAAAGCTCTCCGTTTTGTTTGAGAAGTTGGTAAAAGTTGCTTTAAGGTAATGAAACGTTTTGAAGGTTAAGGTGGATGCTCATTATGGGGAGTGATGTGGGGATTGTTGGCGGTGGCAGATCAAAGGGAATTGTGTGAAAATTTTCTTTTATTGCCGTCATTAAATTTCACAAAGAGGGAAGAATTAAACCTGATCATTCATGCATTTAGTAGCATTCACTTCTTGAAGCATGCCTTTTGAGATGTACATAATGGAAAATGGAAAACAAGGAATTTTCAGCTTAATGCGTTTCTGTTATTAAATTAGTTTAGTTATTAAGTTATGCAAGCAGTGGATGGGATTGGTGTGATGACAGATCAAAAGGCGAATCTTCGTGTCTTGTGGACTGTGAAATTTCTTTGTTGTTGCCATAAAATTAACATTAGGCATTATCATTAAAATTAACAAAGGCAATTAAACCCGATTATTCGTATATTTAGCAGCATACTTAAAAGAATTCCATTCTTGAAGCAAGCCTTTTGTATTGGATGGAATTAGAAAATAAAGCATGAATTTTTGACAATGTATTAGTTAAAAGTTTCTAAAATTAAAATTTTTACAGGTATTCAAACTGGGCGTTTAATTAGACGTTTCAGAGGGAAAAAATGAAACTGAAAATAATTGATTCTGAGAAATGTTATGCAAAAATGAATCAATATATATTCTTTATATTTTTAAAAATATTCTTTGATTTATTTTTAATTTATGTATGGGTGTCTGCGAAGTTCTACAAAAAAAAAAAAAAAAAAAAATCATTAACATTTACATCAATTCAAAGGTTCTGAAATCTAAAATTGTGTAAAAATTGTATTCGTTTACTAATGAAGTTTTATTAATTTAAATTTAAAAAAAAAAAGAAATATGTTGCAGTCATTTTTATCTTAAACTTTGTGTCAAAACTTAATTTTAAATTAAGAATAAATTCGTAATAATTACAAAAAAATTTTTTTGTGCATTGCATTTTATATGTTAATAAATGTAATTATTTTGATATAAATATACACTGAAGTGACAAAAGTCATGGGATAGCAATATGCAAGATGGCAGTAGCAGATGGCAGTAGCATCGCGTAGAACAGGTATAAATGCGCAGTGCTTTCGCAGAGCTTTCATTTCTGTTCAAGTTATTCATGTGAAGAGGTTTTGACGTGATGATGACCGCACGACGGAATTAACAGACTTTGAACGCGGAATGTTAGTTGGAGCTAGACGTATGGGTCATGCCATTTCGGAAATCGTTAGGGAATTCAACATTCCCAGATCCAATGTGTCAAGAGTGTGCCGAGAGTATGAAATTTCAGGCATAACATCCCACCATGGACAGCGCGGTGGTCGACCGCCTGCACTTAACGACCGAGACCGGCGACGTCTGCAAAGAGTCGTAAATTCTAACAGACAAGCAACACTGCGTCAAATAACCGCAGAAATCAATGTGGGACGCACAAGGGACTTGTCTATTAGAACTGTGGGGAGAAATTTGGCTTTCTTGGGCTATTCCAGCAGAAGACCGACTCGAGTGCCTTTACTGACAGAACGGCATCGCTTGTAGCGACTCTCGTGGGCACGTGAGCATATCGGTTGGTCCCTAGATGAATGGAAAACCGTGGCCTGGTCCGATGAGTCACGATTTCAGTTGGTAAGAGCTGATGGTAGGGTTCGAGTGTGGCGCGGACCCCACGAAGCCATGGACCCAAACTGTTAGCAAGGCACTGTTCAAACTGGTGGTGGCTCCGTAATGGTGTGGGCTGTTTTTTCATGACATAGACTTGGTCCTCTGGTGCGACTGGACCGAACATTGACTGGAAATGCTTATGTTCAGCTACTTGGAGATCACTTGCAGCCATTCATGGACTTCATGTACCCAAACAACAATGGGATTTTTATGGATGACAATGCGCCAGGTCACCGGGCCACAACTGTTCGCGATTGGTTTGAAGAACATTCTGGACAATTCCAACGAATGATCTGGCCACCTAGATCGCCCGACATGAATCCCATCGAGCATTTATGGGACATCATCGAGAGGTCTGTTCGTGCCCAAAATCCTGCACCATCAACGCTTTCACAATTATGGACGTCTATCGAGACAGCATGGCTCAATATTCCTGCAGAAGACTTCCAACGACTTGTTGAGTCCATACCACGTCGAGTTACTGCACTTCGCCGGGCGAAAGGAGGGCCGACACGATATTAAGAGGTATCCCATGACTTTTGTCACTTCAGTGTATATCCTTTCATATTCACGGCGATTTAAAGTCGCTCCGTTTTGTTTGAGAAGTTGATAAAAAGTTGTTTTAAGGTAATGAAACGGTTTGAAGGTTAAGGTGTATGCTCATTATGGGGAGTGATGATCTGGGGATTGTTGGCGGTTGGCAGATCAAGGGAATTGTGGAAAATTTTCTTTTATTGCTGTCATTAAATTTCACAAAGAGGGGAAGAATTAAACCTGATTATTCATGCATTTAGTAGCATTCACTTCTTGAAGCATGTCTTTTGAGATCTACATAATGGAAAATGGAAAACATTCAAGAATTTCCAGCTTAATGCGTTTCAGTTATTAAATTAGTTCAGTTATTAATTTATGCGAGCAGTGGAGGGGATTGGTGTGATGACAGATCAAAGGGCGTCTTGCGGATTGTGTAATTTCTTTTGTTGCTGTCGTTAAATGTTATGAAAACAATTAGACCCGATTATTTGTATATTTAGTAGCATAACTTAAAATAATTCCCTTCTTGAAGCAAGCCTTTTGTAATTAATGGAGTTTGAAAATAAAGCATGAACTTTCGATTAAATGCATTTGATTTTTGCATTTTCTAAAATCAAAATTATTACAATTATTTCTGCTGTGTGTTTAATTAGATATTTTACAGAAAAATCAAGCTAAAAATAATTGATTCTTGGAAATGTTAGCAGAAAAATTAATTTACTTTAAAAAAAATATTCTTTGATTTAATTTTAATTTATGTATGACTGTTTGGAAGTTCTAAAAAAATTTAAATAAAAATTTCACATTAACATTTACATAAATTCAATTGTTCCAAAATTTAAAATTGTGTAAGAATTTTATTCGTTTACTAATGAAGTAGATTCATTTATATTAAAAAAGAATTTGTGGCAGTCCTTTTTATTTAAAACTTTGTGTAAAAACTTAATTTTAAAGCAAGAATAAATTCGTAATAATTACAAACATTTTTTTCCCTTTATGCATTGTATTTTATACGTTAATAAATGTAATTATTTTGATATAAATATATATCTTTTCACACTACTGTAAAAAGTATCTATGTCGACATTAATGTAATTTTATATTTTTGAATATTTTAATTCCTTTTGATAAATATTAAATAAATATTCCTTTTAATATATATTTATTATAGCTTAAGATTTTTATATTATTATTTTAAAATACTTATTAAATATTCAGTTGAAAAAATGAAGGCATGATTAGCTTTGTTACTTAAAGGGAAATCAAATCACTTTACAATAAAAAAAAAAAATATTTAAGAGTTTACAGAAATTTCTAATACATAAATGTATTGAGATTGTCACATTCATTTTATTAATGTGTGAAAATAATTTTGTATGGAAGTTAGATTAAGTAGAACTTAATAGAATAGACTAAGTAATAAATTTGTCAATCTCACCTGAGGTGGCTAACCGGCTACTCGTTGGACCGAACATTTGATAAGGATCTGAAAAAAACAAACATTGCTTTAGCACATTTAAATATATATATAAACTCAATAATCAAATCCATATACGCAGTCCAGACTCATCAATGTGACCACCACCTACTTTCGACGTCCACGTGAAATAACCCATCACAAAAGGCAGCACATTGCAGTGGAGTGTATAGAAAGAATACCACACTCCACTTAAAGCCAGAATATACAAGAGTGTATATTCTGGATTTTGACAGGGGGTCACATTAATGTGACTAGACTGTGTACATATTTATAAAACATTTAAGAATATATTATATATATATATTATTATATTGATATTGATATATATATATATATATATATTATATTGATAATATACATATTCAAATATATATTCATAAAAATAAATGACTGATTGGGAGTTTAAAGCAATAACATTTTGAGAAGCCATATTAATCTATTAATATTGATTATTCATAAATTTATCAGTCATATACTTTTATAATTTATCAAATATTAATATTTTTTTTAGGTTACTTTTTAAGTTACGTTTTTTCACGTAAGAAATTAATATTGTAGTTAAAAATTAAATAATTTTTAAAAAAGTATGAAATAATTTCTGAAAAAAAAAAAGTATTTTAGAGTAAAGTAATTCCACACTATTTAACCAAAGTGCTGTGTATTCTACATTACATTTATCGTCAAGTCACAGTAACTCAAACGAAATGTGATCTTATCGTAAGTAAAATATGACAGACCAAAATAAAAATGAGTTTGAGAAATTGTATAAAAAAATATCCGTGCTTTTGATAATGAGAGAAATATTATTATTTCGTGATTTTAAAAGAATCGATATGTTGATTTGTTGTCGACTGAAAAAAAAAAAAAAATGAGCTATTTTACTCCAAAATGAGACAGAAATTTTCATAAAACATTATGAATGATGCTTTACATTAAATACGAATGCTGAAATTTGATTTTTTTTTTACAAAGTGTAAATATTCTCAATCTTTAACTAGCTTAAATCTATCTGTTATTCTTAGTGTCAATCGATATGTTATTTTGGATCTATAACTACTTGATACACAGTGAATAAAGATGTTTAATGAACTACAACATGCAAATGTATTCCATAATTAAAACTTCCTTAATGATACTTTACATACATTTTCATCATTTTATCATTGCAATCATATAAAAATTCATCAGCAATAAGTTTTTCCATGAAAAATTATTTATTAAATGATTATTGTTATTCTCTATGATTGCATTATTTCTTTCTTTAATTAAATAGGATTATTTCTCAACTCAAAAATATTATTTATTCCTAATGTAATATTTTTTAAATGAATTAAAAAAGTATGTTTCTTTAAAAATATATTTTTTTCTATTTATACTAAATTAAATTAAAATGTTTCTTTTATTACAACTTTTTTTTTTTCTTGCTATTTTTTGTCCATTTTTCTTACATGATTATTCATTAATTGTGAATATAATTTAAATAAATATAATTCAATAAGCAATTAGAAAATTAAAGATATTAATACAAATTATTAAAATGTTATGTAAGTAATTTCTTAAATATATTTATTATAAAATTAAAAATAGTGTCGAATTACAGTAGAACCTCTTTGAGTCGAACCTCGATAAGTCGAAAACCTAACCACAACTCGAAAAAAATTTTTGTTCCCTTCCCTTCAAGCCCCAAAACCTCCGTGACTCGAAATTTCAACCTCTATATGTCGAAATAATGAGTCAATCCCTACAAGCCATTTTGTTGCATACTTTCCCTCCGTAACTCGAAAAAAAAAAATTGGACCTCTGTATCTCGAACATTAGCAATGTTGGATTTTATAATCTTTTTTACAACCTTTTTACAACTCGATCATTTGAAATTAATTTAATCTATAGCTCGAAGAAAAATAAGTTACCGACTTTAAGGATTTGCCGACAATGCGCGTCATTGTTTCTTAGAAAACAATATATGAGTATATAGTAAATAGAATAACCAATTCTATATGAAATAGCAACTGGGAAGAATAAGAATTTTCTGCTTTTTATAGCTTCGAAAATGCTATAGATAAAGAAGGATCGAATTGTCTAAAACAAAAAAACAAAAAATAAATAAATAATAATAACTGAGTTTTTTAATACATATTTTAAATTGTAAGGTGGTTTCAGAATTATTTTGATTTTTTATTATAATACATAATACAACTTTTAAGTTGCAAATAAATATGTTTATTACCTCTGTAACTTGAATGTTTATTTATTTTACCTCTCTAACTCAAAAATAAGTCAGAAAATCAAGACCTCTACAGTCGAATATTTCCTTGCAAAAATCCGCGCAAGTCGAAATCCTTCATCAGTCGAAAACTCTATAACTCGAATTATTTGACGTTTCCCTTGAAGTTCGACTTACAAAGGTTCTACTGTATTAATATAAAATATTAAAATTTTAAGTAAATAATTTTATAAATATATTTATTATAAAATTAAAAAAAATAGTGTCGAATTATTAATTTAATTATTCTTTTAAAAACTAACTACAAATGATTCTCAGATCCAACTACTGTCTGTGATAGTAAGAAGCCTAAAACGTTAAAAAAAAAAATCTCAGATAAAAACTCTCTGAAGAGATTAAATAAAAATCACCCTCCCTTCCTTTTCGAAGCGTTGGAATAACACAAAGCTATCTCTAAATCCAATAACCTGTGTGCTCGGTGTGCTTGGACGAGTCCAAATATGCGTGTATCAATATGCACACATTGCGGAGTGGAGGGGGAGGCAGTCGGGCGGCCTGAGGGCAGGGCCTCATGTCAGATATTAATACTTGTGTGCAGTTGAAGAGCGGAGCATCAATATTAGTCATATGCTTCATGTCAGATTGGCATAACGAGTCCATGTGTTGACTTGGTCGAGACGCGCTTTATGGGGTCGAGGGGTATGGGGGAGGGCGTCTTCACCAGGGATGCATAGGAAGAAAAAGATTTTTCTTATCCCTTAGCCTTGGGAATATCATAGGAAAGAAAAAAGGATTCATTTTTAAAAATAGTGTTGGTGTGTTAAATAAGTGATTTATATTTTCAAAAAAGTTGATGTTGAAAACTTAAAGGAAATACTGAGAATAAAGTTCAATAAAGGAAATAAATTAGCAATAGAGGAATAATAAAGGAAAGAACTTTCAATAAAAGAAATAAATTAACAATAGATGAAACAATTTTCAATACAGGAAATAATATGAACAGGTAACCATTATTTCTTCATTTTAGTACTGTGACAAATAAGACAAATTATTTCTTAATGTTTAAAAAAAGTCATGTTTTAGGAGAGTCTTGTATTGTAGGCTTTCCTGAGGTGGATATCTAAAATCAGTAGTAAAAATCTGCTTTTCGTGTCAAAATGAATATTCCACTTAGGGAATTTGAATTGTACTTATAAAAAATACTGAGACTTTGAAATCTAATGGTGAGCAAAGAATATTAAAAGAGCTTGCAACTTTTAATGAATAAAAAAAAACAAGATTTCAATAGATGCTCGATCAAGCGCAGGACAAAGATGGAGAAAAATCATTGCATTCAATTGATCTATTCCTTGTTATCTTCGGAAGAGACAGAAATCAGTTTTCGAAGTTAAGAGAAAAATGTTTTTGGTTTCACTTTTGTCAGAAGGTATTAAAAGTAAGTTGAAACTAACGCTATTAATCAAAGATATAAATCTTAGTGTCTAGTAATTCGTAATATATGCATGTGAGCAGTGTATGTAAGGGAACATGATTTAGAAGCATTCGTGGTAATATAACGATTTTATTCATTCATATACACATTTGGGGTTTTATTTAACGCGCAATGAACTTGCAATAAAAAAATAGTTCAAATTTGTTATTAAACACGTCTTGGGGATAAATGGTGGGAAGAATGGAAGAAGGACAGTCTTTACATACAATGAGCTAGAGATTAAAATGTATAAACCCAGCGCTTTGAAGATATTGGAATCGTTGAGAGAAAGCCTAGTTGAGGTCGTCCAAGTGCTATCACAAAAATGACATTTGAACATTGGCATCGATATTGATATCGGAATTTGAAGATTGACATCGAACAATGACGTGAAGATTGACATCTAACATATTACAGCGAGACTTAATTAAGAATACAGAAATTATATGATCTTTATGTAGTCACAGGAACCTGATTTTGATGAGTTACTATTTTCAGAAAGCAACACAAGACAAGTCTGTTTTAGCTCCTCTCACCCACAAATCCCGTTGAGCATGGTGGAAAGATCATCGACGTTGAACCAGAAATCATACATTGGGGACAACTCTATTCACGGATGAGTCCTGTTAAACATTCTCGTCGTATGATACGCTATCTTTTCTTCAACAACCGAGAGATCACATTGACAGCCAATAGTCTGAGCGACCTGAGGATAGTCTGAGCGAGCATCATGGGGAATGACGTATCAATCCGCATACCTTAGTCAGATGTTTTGAGGCTGGTAAGGAATATAGAAATATCATCTTAGGTCTCACGTTCGCCTTTACAGGAGTATTGTTGATACTTATTTTCTTTTTAATAGATAACATTGCATATCCATATAGTGATCATCTTGTCAACAAATTTCTGAAAATGGAACATTCACTGGATAGATTGGCCAGCCATTTTTCTAGACACAAACCCTGTAAAGTATGTATGAGTCCCTGTTGGAAAGACAATTTTAGCTCGCCTTCTATCTCTTAGAACCACCCAAAATCTGAAAAACACATTGCTGAATGAATAGGGTCAACTGCTCCATGAATTCAAAAACTGCCTCCAATTCTAGCGGTGGTTAGGAATCCCCACGTTAAACTGTAGGTCGGTCTAATTAGCCTAAAGTGTGCACAGAATGACAATAGAGCTACAAACCAATCAGCATTCTTCTTTTTAAAATGTTTCAGTAGCTCTTAAAATTTAAATTTTTGTTACCCAAGTTATTAAATCTTTGATGATATTCAAGGTGAGCAACAAAAAATATGCATTAGACTGTATATCGTCAAATTTCAGAAACTCCAGAAATTTTGTATTAAGTCTGAACTTCATACAGCTAATATTATGTATTAATTTATAAGCCTTAATAATGAATTCCTGCAATCATTTTATTAAAATTTCTTAAAGGAAATTGCTAAAATTCTGTGAGATTAATATATGCATGTGCATACAAAATGCATACAAAATTCGTGATCCTATTGTTTCCTAGTCCAGTATTAACATATTAGCAAACTTAATAATTCTGTTCTATATATATCTCAAACTTTTGACCCCATCTACTTAAATTACCGGGGCTGTTCAAACTGTTTTGATATGTAATAGTGAACAACGTCATTCGTCTACCATTAGCTGTCAACGAAATTCAATTCCCTCACTTTGGTACACATAAACAAACCAACAAACATTCCAGCTCAAGATTTAATTTCGAATGTTATTTAACCTGCGATCTGACTCTGTTGAATAGTTGCAGCGTTTAATTCATGTAGAAATATATTAATTATTCCCTCTCAGATAAGTAGGGTGAATCAACCGAATTTAAAAAACTTTTTTTCAATCTATCCACTCAAGTTGCTTTAATTAAATGTACAGTTGTATTTACAAATGGGAGGGATATTAATTTACAGTAATTTACACGTATTTTAGGCAAATAAGCATCTTACATTCTAATACTGCGTTTCTTAACTAAATACTGTGTTTATACGTCATATACGTATATATAAATGTTCTCGGTATTTTGCCAAAGTTAGAGAAAATGCATTTGATAAAAATTCAATAGATGTGAAAGGTCTATTTAATAAAGATTTACAAGGAACAAAGGGGCTACAGAAGTTTTCTTGTTAATTCATGTTAAATTAAAAAAATAGAGAGAATGATAATCCTTTGACTTTTCAGAATAGTTCTAATTTCTTAGACTTATTCCAAAAATTTAATGAGTTAAGTTTAAGTTTTTATTCCTAAATTTAACAAGAATTTAACTATGCGTCATTTTATTATAATTTATGCGACAAAATTTGTTTCAGAAGTGTGAAAATATTTCATAAATTCTTTTCATTTTTTTTTTTTCTATCGGTTACTGTAGGGAAAATATATTTCCTAAAAGGTATTAGACGTAAAAATTTTATTTAATAAAAAGTTTTACATAAGTCTTCCAGTTAATAATTTAAGCATCTATCTCAAGTTTAAGATGTTTCAGTTATTAATTCATATAAGATTTATATAACATTTTCTGTAGAATATGAATGTCTGTTTACCTTTAGTAGTTGGATTATTTTTAGCAAAAATAATAAATAAATAAAATATATATTTAATATATTTTATCAAATATTAAATATGTTGATATTATTTAATATATGATAAAACCAAAAGAATAGATAAGTTATCGATACATATAGAACGTTTTATTAAATGAAAAATGTCGCTTTTATATTGTAAATTTTAGTCAGAATCTCATTTGTCAAGAAAAAGAGTCGCAAATTGCTTTCAAGAAGAATTTAATACTTGATTCCATCATTATTTACAAAAATACCTTCTATATTAAAAATTACTTAATTTTTTTAATTCAATTAATTTCATTATTAAACATAGGAATTATAAACTTATTGAATGTTGTATTTTTGAATCTCCATTTTTGTTTTTCCTGATCATATTTTTATACAAGATATATATTAAAAAGAAATCTTTAGTGGGCCTTAAAAAGTAAGTAACAAAATAAAATTCATAATTATTATCATAATTATTCATTAAAAAAGATGTTATCTAAAATGGCATTGGATTTTAAAATATGTGCATAATTGTTCTCCTTTCTGCACAAATATTTACCAGTAAAGATTTGGTTTGGTTTGTCTCTCTACGGTCATCTTATGCACACGAGGGGCTAAATAGACCGGGGCCTACAGTTTAACGTGGATTCCGAACCACACACAAACATCCCTGCCACCGCCAGGATTTGAACCCGGAGTCTGTGATACCAAAGGCTTACCGATAAAGAAGCGTTAAAAATATACTATTAAAATTTTTTAACACAGAAATTTCCGAAGATTAACCATTTGCAGATTGAATTTCAACTTTAAATATAAAAATCTATACACAAATATCATTTATACCAATACATTCAATATTTAGATTTAAAAAAATAAAACGTACTATATGTAGTATTTTTCAATTCCTTCTATTAGCTCTCACTCTCCCTATATATATCTTGTTCAAATTTTCAATCGTTCATAAAATACTTTTACTTCTCCACTTCTGTTCAAATAATTTTTTTTTTTTTTTTGAACTTGTAGTGGATGACACTGATGTTAATACAGTTTTTTCAAATATTAATTCAGTAATTCAATTTAATTGATTAATTTTTTTTTTTTTTTAGATTTAAGTTGCATGTATCTACCCATAGATGGCGACCGATAAACTTAAAAAAAATAAATGAATGAATGAAAATTATTTATAAAGGACTTTCTGCAATAAAGTAAAAAAAAAGTAGGAATTGATTTTAAAATTTTTTTTTATATTACTTGTTTTGGAATGTGGTTATCACATCCAACAATGTGCGTCGAGTCAAAATTTACAATGTGTAGTTTTCTCTAAGACAGTTATACTATACAGAAGGGGTTTTTTTTCGTTCATTCATTGCAGCTCATAAATGAAAGATGAGCGAATGAAGATTCTTTCATTTGGGGCCGCCCCAATCAGTCCTTGCTCCGGTAAGTAGTGACTTCCGGGCGTGTTTATTCGATAGAGCGCGCAGTGAGGGGCGCAACAAAGGATGAGAAATGGGGCGCACTGTAAACAAACGTCGCGGCCGCATTAAGCTTTTTGACTAATGATTCCCCGGCATCTTGGCCCGACCAGCGATCGTGGAGAATAACTCATCCGGGATTGGGGTGTAGACATTGTTGAAAAATCTGTGATTCTGGACAATGCAAAGTTCTATTGGATTAAAAACACTCAAAAAGCTAATACTGTGTCCAAAAAGTAAGACCAAATTTTCAATTTAAAATTCCCGAAGCTTATGGAATTTCAATTTTTTTCTTTTTTAGGTTGCTGGCACTGTCCTTGACATCTGTGCGAAATTTGACGTCAAAATATTCATTAGTGTTTGAGTTACGCTCGGCTTTGGGAGACGCTAAAACTGATTCCGGCGATTTTTGAAATGTCTGAATTCATTGAGAAAAGATCTTGCATCAAATTTTGTTTGAGGAAAAAGAATGTTGCAGAAGGCATTCGGTGAGCATTCCTATATCGGAAAGAAGTGGTACAAAAGTTCAAAGAAGGCAGAGAACGCGTTGAAGAGAATAGCCCTCTGGTCGACTATCAACCTCAACCGACGAAGCTCACGTCCAAAAATTAAAGATTTGGGCTTGTAAACCGCCGATTTACAATTGGTGACCTTGCTGATGTTGTTGGAATTTCAAAAAAGTCGGTCAATTCCATTTTAGGCCTGAAACGAGTCCAATCTCAATTGATACCGAAAGAGCCAGCTCACACTGCATTGATTCTTCGGGACTTTTTCGCCAAAAATGAAACCCATATTGTTCCACAAACCCCGTATTCATACTTTTGGATAAACTCAAAAGACCACTCCGGGGACACCGTTTTAAGTTCATTGAAGAGATTCAACATGAATCGCCGAGCGCTTTAAAGGCCATCATCCCTGCCGATGACTTTTTAGCATGCATTGAGGATTGGAAAAAAAGTTGGCATAAATACATTGTGTCCGGAGGGGGATTACTTTGAAGACGATGAAATAAATTTGGAAGAATAAATAAAGAGTTTTTGAAAGAAAATAATTGGTCTTATTTTTTGGTCACAGTAGTAGTTGTAAAATCTCTGTTCTGGGAATCACGAATTTGATAATCAGAGAATAGTATTATAATGCGAAGTCAGACTGGATAAAAAAAAAGCGCACAAAAAGCTATAACATTTTGCTTCTGGATATTACACAGAATTTTTCAGTGAATATATTATGTACAAATTGTACAGTGTTGTATTTTCAAAACTCAATAAATTATGTGATTGCAAAACGTTTCATTCAATCATTTTAAAAACAGTGATTTTCTAAATGAAGAACATCAACTTTACTGCATCAAGACAACAGTCCACTGCCGTTAATATTCACTATGTATCATGCAAATTTAACAGCTTAAAAAAAACACACAAATTTATCAACGTTTCGCTCCTGGATATTAAATATGTCCCGATACTTATATGAAAAGTACATTCGATTTATTATATATAATTATTTGGTTATAATTTATGATTTATTTGATTATAATTTATGAAAAGTATGTTTGACCTGGGCATTTAATCTTTAATGGATTATGCCAAGAATATATTTTTTTCGGGACGCCACTAGTTAATTCGAGTGAAATCAAACGGAATCAATCTGAAATTAAACGGATATTTTGGAGAAATGCAAGTTCACTAACGATGAAGGCATTTGCGATTGCTTCCCAAAATTTATTTTATTTGAAGTTTCTGATTGTGGTAATGATGGGTTTGAGAATCAGATAAAAAATATATGTGTAAAGATCAGTTCCATAACAACCGAAACTTCATTCCCATGGAATTTATAAGGAAGCCACAAAAAAAAAAAAAAAAAAAAAAAAAAAATTGGGAAAGGGGGAACATTTCTTGGATCAATCAGGAAGACCTCCTGAGGAGAGAAAACAAAAGAATACCAAAAAAGGTTGCATGCATGTGTGTTTATTTTATTAAATAAAATGAATAGATTACCAGCTCTTTTCTGTGACATGGGCTTCATCAATTTTCAGCAATAATTCATCAAAATTGATGCATTAACTTCATTCACCGAGATAAAAGAGAATGTAATAGAAATAATAAGGGTGGAATACTCAATCATATATATATATATAATTTGGATTTTGTATTGGTGTCTTGTGTTTTTATAGATATATATACATATATATACATCTTAATATATCAATTCTAACACATGCACAGGGTGTTATAAAATAACTTTCACAGTTTGGAGGTATCTGCAGCTAAAACTAATAAAGAGAATTAAACCAAATTTCATATACAGACTGTGGAAGACATGGGAAGTTGATTTTCGCAAATAAAAATTTGCAAAATTCACAGATAGGTGGAGAAATTGGCATTTTTATCCCATAAGCACAATGAAATTTCAAGCTAAATAGTTTTTTCATATTTCCTAATTCATACATGATTTTGGAGACTTTGGAAACAAAGAAAAAATAAATAAATAACAAATTATAACGAAATGAATTATGTAAAGTTTCATTATAACGTTCGAATAATATACATATGCTCATTCAGAAATGAATGACAACAGGAAACTCACGGAAAGTAATATTTTATTAACCAACATTAGGGTTCCCAGGGGCCACTGTGCAATACTTTCAATGTGCTGACATTCTCTTCTCCCCACCCAAAAGTCGCATGGGATGACGTCTGGGGATAGGGTTCGCCCATTCAGTCGGAAAGCATTGGATGATAACTTTCTCATTACCAAAATACTGTCTTAAAAATTTCTGTTATGAACGAGGAACATGTAGTTGTACGCCATCTTGTATGAAATTTGTCGGGTCCAAGCACAATCTTTGCCTCAATTCAGGAATGACAAATATTTCCGGCATATGCCAATGTTACTCCCCAGTAAATATGTAAGTAATATGACCTATATATATATATATATATATATATATCCACAGTATATACTATATATACTATATATATATATATACTATACTATGGTGGCTAAAATTGTTATACAGTATACTATATATATATATATATATATACTATACTATACTATATACTATTTATATATATATACATATATACGTGGATGCGTAAAAGTTAGTATTATATCAACCAATTTCAAGAATTAATATGAATAAATTAATGCTGGTGAAAAAATTTGTATCGTATTAAAATCTATATGAAGAAAAGTAAGTTTTAGTCTCTGACAGCTTATAATGCAAGCATGAATAGATGGGGAATCCATATAGCAATACCATCTTAAAGTTATTTGTTTAATACTAATAACAAATACCATGAATATTAAAAGGTAAAAAAACAAGTTTTATTATTTATTAACATTCAAGTTTCCATCACTTTTTTGAAATTCTTTCTTGGCCTTACTATGATATTTTATTATTTATTTCAGGGACTAGAACTGCTTATATATATATATCTATCAAAAGTTTAACGAAGTATTTAAATTAGGTTTATGTTTCTCTTTGTTTCATCTTTAAACTAAAAGAGTAAAATATAAATATTAACTTCAGAAAAAAGAAAAACACATACATTTTAAAAGCAACCTAATGCATTTATGTGGAAATTATCGAACTAACGAAAGGAGAATTCGCTATAAGTTGTATAAGTTAAAATTAAGAAAAGAAATTTAAAAAATAAAAGTTAATGATAGAAAATAAATATGACCCATGAGAATCTTGGTAGAAGAAACCAATCGATAAAATGTAATCTTTTTAATCCTTGATATAAAAATTAACTGCAAAGCATACCTCTTTACTTTCCCAAAGTTTAGTTAAACAAGAAAGCCTATCGCTGAATCCTTTATTATTTCTCAGTTGTTTAGGGTATAAAATATTTTCAGTTGTTCATTCTCTTTCTTTAGAGCTAATCATAGATGAAAATTAGCTTTAACTTCTACGATTAACTTTAGAGTTAATAATAGAAGCAAATGAACTTTTAACCTGATGATGATTGCATGATCAATTTAATCAGCCATGCCATCTTACACGTAATATTTAAAATAAACAACTACGAATTAAATATGATTTAATCTATTTGCAAGCAACTCTGATGCAAAATAAAATTTTTAATACAATGTGGAAATCAAAATTTATTGAATTTGTCGCAAACATTAGAAATTATAAAAACAACAATAAAGTACCGAAATAAATTAAAACATATTTGCTTTTTTCTTCAATTCCTTCTATTAGCTGACACTCTCCCTATATATATCTTGTTCAACTTTTCAATCGTTCATAAAATACCTTTTATTCATCCACTTAAGTACAAATACATTTTTTTAACTTGTAGTGGATGACACTGGATGTTAATGCAGTTTTTTTAAATATTAATTCAGTAATTAAATTTAATTCATTCATTTTAGTTTTTTTAGATTTAAGTTGCATGTATCTACCCATAGATGGTGCCAGATAAACTTAAAAAAAAATGAATGAAAATTATTTATAAAAAGGACTTTCTGCAATAGAATGAAAAAAAAGTAGGAATTGATTTAATTTTACTTTTAAATTAGTTTTCTATTAGTAAACGTCATAATTTCTTCCGCGACTGTGAAATTTGAACGACTTGTGCTGTGCGACCATCAGAATGATACATCTTCAGTTTGGAAAACCTTTTATCGGCTTCCATTCGTTTTTCAATTCCTTCGATTAGCTCATACTCTCTCTATATATATCTTGTTCAAATTTTCAATCGTTAATAAATCCTTTTTTATTCATCTACTGAAGTTCAAATACATTTTTTAACTTGTAGTGGATGATACTGACACTGGATGTTAATACAGTTCTTTCATATATTAATTCAGTAATTAAATTTAATTAATTAATTTTAGTTTTTAGATTTTTGCATATATCTATCAGCCAGGTGCACCAGAAGATGGACTTTCTGCAAGAAAATGAATGAAAATTATTTTTTAAAAGGACTTTCTGCAATATAGTGGAAAAAAAGTAGATGACTTAAAAATTTTTTTTTAAAATTATTTGTTTCTATTAGTAAGAAATGTCATAGTTTCTTCCGCGACTATGTTGAACGACTGTGATGTGCGACAATCAGAATGATACATCTTCAGGCCGAAAAACCTTTTATTGGCTTCCATTCATGTTTTAGCAGTAGGAGGTAAAAGGGTACAAATCTCACAGATGTTGCTGATGAGGAAGCGTACTGTGGAACAAATATAAATTTTTTTTAAAGTCAATTCTACTTTTTTTCACTATATTGTAAAAGTCCTTCATATAAATCATTTTCATTCATTTTTTTAAGCTTTATTCCGGCGCCTTCTATTGGTAGATATAAATACAACTTAAATCTAAAACTTAATCAACAACTTATACAACTTAAATCTAAAAAAATTAAACAACTAATTATTTCAAATTCTAATTACTGAGCCAATATTTGAAAAAACTGTATTAGCATCAAGTGTCATCCTACATGTTCAAAAGAAAAGCATTTGAACTGGAGTGGATGAATAAAAAAGTATTTCATTAACGAATGAAAATTTCTGAAACAAGATATATATAGGGAGAGTGTGAGGTTAATAGATGGAATTGAAAAATATAGGAGCAAAAGGTGTCTGGTTTACCTCTGATCAAATGCAGCATATTAACCAGAATAACATTTTGTTTGATGGAAAATTAAAATTATTTACAACACTAGGGCTGCAACAATTTTATATTAAGATTGTAACATAGGAGTAAAATGTAAAGTTATTTTTGTATTAAAGGGAAAGGTATAACTAACAAATATTTAATTTCTTATGAAATTGGCTTTATTTGATGCTATCAGAAGCTTGTTTTTAAGAATATTTTTTTAAATAAACGAGATGTATTATCACCCTTTCAAGTTAAGAAATATTTTTTTCCCTGCAGATTTGGATGATAGATGCAGATAAAAAAAGTCTGTTTCGTTGTCAAAAGGATCAAGATCACTAATATGTTTTGAGTTGGGTTGGTTTGTCGCTCTACGTTTCACCTTGTGCACACGAGGATTAAACAGACAGAGATCTCCAGTATAAAGTGGATCCCAAATCACTAGCAAATATCCATGCCACTGCCAGGATTTAAAACCTAATGCCTCATGGTACAAGGCCAAAGCACTAGCCACAATTGCCCATCAGGCCACTTTTAATGTTTTTACACTTCAAATTGGAAATTGCTTAACAATCAGAGGAGTAATTATTAATCTTGCAGGATTTCATGATAACTAAAGTTTAAGCTCATTAATTGTTATTTCTATAGGAAATAGGACTGCTCTGCGCCCTCGTTTTAACTAATCCACTACTCACTTTGGGCTCACTATCTACTGACAACAGAGAACCACTATCGCATGCAAAAGCCTAAATCTAAACAAGGTTGATTCAGACATTATTTACCCATATACAACAGAAAAAAAAAAAAAAGGATTATGAAAATTCAGTTTTAATAAAATTTTAGAACTTTCAACCAAGGAAGATTTATTCTAAAATTTCGATTTCTAAAATTTCAAGTTAATTAAAAACATTTTTTTCATTACATGTAATATTAAAAAAATATTTTATTTTAATACTTGCAGATTCTAGCATTTATATCCGAAACATTTAATTAAAATAATGTGGCCCTTTTAAAGAAAAATGTTGAGGACTCTTTGATTCCCTTTTGAAATAAATTTCTCTCTTATGTGAAGGAAAATCATATTTTTAATACTGCAAAAAAAAGAATGTTGGCAAAAGTAATTGTTCTTGATTTCAGCTTAAAAAATTTCATATCTGAAGTAAGAAAATGTACATTCATAATTACCCAAAATTTTAAGTACCTTGTCAGATATACATTTTTATTTTGAAAAATCAAGATAATTATATGCGAAAACAATATTTTTCTCCCACTTGAATTTTTCTCCCCGTTAAACTATTTACACAGAATATTACTCTAAGTTTCTGGTATCAAAGTACTTTTACGAAATTTCATTTTATTATTATTATTTTTACCTTTCTTTCATGTTTTCCATCAGTTCAAAATTGGTTGTTATCTTTTAAAGCGAGAGAGGTTCATTTTCATGTTATATATAAGCTACTTAAACAGTGTCGGTACGTTTATTAGTTAAAATTCGAAAGTCGAGATAGTTAACTCGATTACTTCAGAATTAAAAGCTAACTTCACACAATATTTAAAAATTAATTTTTAAGATAAACTTAGCGCTTATTTGTTTTCCCTAATGGTAGGTTTGCAAGCGTTGCTAGATTCCGTAATTTATTCTTACATTTTCCACACATGCAAGGTTTTTGGAGTGTATAATTTGTAAATAAGGGAGCAATACGTA